>PVJS01002742.1:0-81499 GCA_004027185.1 Glis glis
GGATGAAAGATACTTTAAAAATATGAATGTTGATTATCTTTATATATCAGGTTATAGTTGATAATTTTTAATTTTAAACAATCACATCCTGCATACAGATCTAAAATTTCATATTAATATCTTTATATTTAATAAGTAAATCTTTTATATTTAAATATTTCAGATTAAAGCCATCTCAGATAATCATAAAATTCATTTATATATTATGTCTATTATGTCTAGTCTCCTTGTGGGAGACTTTCATCCTATATCAATAAAATATATACTTTGAAAGCTAAGAACATACTTATTTTGCACAAATGTAAAACACAAAACTACAAGTCTTTAGTTCATTTTTCTCCAAAATTATGTCTATTTCAATGGTTTTATTTAGGGCGAGGTTTCTACACTGGTGATGACTCTTTTCATATTTTCTTTTCTGTTAAATGTAAATTTCTAAGAGATATGCAGACATTGTGCTGTTTATTTTTCATATGGAATACTTTCATTGCTATTCAATAGTTGGCTAGTTGTGGTTTTCTTTATGGAAGGATGTTAGGATTTCCCTAAAGGGCTTTAAACAGAAATCCTAGGATCCAGTATTTTTAAATTGAGGTTTCTGTACCATCCCATGCAGAGTAGAACTTTTGAATATTTAATAAGAAGAGCTGATTAGTTGCAAAATGTAGTAAGCTTTTTCTTTTCTCAAAACACCTTTTAAAGGTTTTTAATATATAATTAATTATCTTTATATTATATTTAAATTTAGGACCAGGTTAAGACAGAATAAAGTATTTTAGGCCATTCTATGTATCAGAAGAGTATTAATAATATTAATTAGACATAGGAATTATTTTTAAAAATACAATCATTAGATATAATTGAATGAGAGGGCCTAATTCAGGTGGGGCCCTTTTTAAATCAAAAGACAAAAAAAATCCCACCAAATGTGAAAGGCATGATCACATGATATATTTTGAATTAACTGGCATCTTCCAAGTTCCAATTTTAAGTAACACTGAAATCTGTCATTTTGTGAGGACCAAGACTTTTCATAAAGTCATGCATGTAGAGCTGGATGGGAGCTCAGACATCCTGTATTCACATAGTTTGTCTTAGAGATATGGAAAATAATAAGGTAACATGCATTCTTTATTGTTAGTATTCTAAAGAAAAACAAAGTTTTATTTATAATTTAGTTTTGAAATTTAATGATAAATCTAGACAGGCAGTTTATGAGCAGTCATTGTTGCCCTTAAACAGCTATATCTTGCTTGATGCAATTGAGATAAAGGACATTATAACAACAGTCATTCTTTTTGTGTTTTGTGGTTCTGGGGATTGAACCCAGGGGTATTCTTCCTCTGAGCTACACCCCCAGCCCTATTTTTTATTCTTTAATTTGAAACAGGGTCTGACTAAGTTGGAGAGGGCCTCACTAAGTAGCTGAGGCTGGCTGAGAACTTGGATCCTCTGCTCTCCGCCTCCCAAATACTGGGATTACAAGTGTGCGTCACCACGCCCAGCTAACAGCAGTCATTCTTGAGTCTGGTTTTATCTCAGCATCCTACTGAGATGAAAAGTATAAATGATTTTACATGAGAAAAATATTGTGGATCGGAACAGCTTTTGAGAGACCAAATATACAAAATGGCAGTATTTAAACCATATATACAAATGGAATTCTGACCCCAAACCAGCAGCACCAGTTATCAAACTGGTTTGAGATCAAACCCTAAACTGTAGCAACCAAACCCCAGATGATCAGGACTTAGTATATAACCCATAGATATCAACTTCCCTAATCCTCATCTCCACTGTGTTCTACGTAGAACCAACCGGGAAAGCCAACTATGCATCTGTAATAACTCACATAGGGTATCTGCTTCTGGATAGTCCACCTTAATCTTCCCCAGCCATCATCCCCCAATCAGAGCATGCGCGAGCCTGCCCCCTCCTCATATTTCCACTATAAAGCTCTCATACACCCTTATCTCCTTTGAGACTCTCTCCCTAATGCAAATGATAGCAGCTGCTCCTTTGCTGGAGCAGGACCTGTACAAAGACCTTCTGTCTTAGTCTTACTTTGGTGGTCTTCATTCATTTCCACATTGCATTTAAATGACCAGATAATTGCCCAATTCTGGCCACTGATGAAAGTAAAAAATAATGTTATTAACAGTAACATCAGGACACTAGATGGCACCGGGAAATATCGGGACAGCATGGTTTGGTGGGTGTGATCTAGAGAAAACGAGAAGCAGGGAGCACACTCTCATGGTGCTTGATGAGCTGAGGGTAGACACAGAAGCAGGTAAGTCAGGTTCTGGGGAGGAGGCAGTATGGGGGCTTGCCAGTGCTTTACTGGAGTCAGTGGAGAGTAAGAGAAAAGGGAAGGGAGAGAAATGGAGAAAGAGGGCTCACTGCCCTGTGGAATGGTAATGCAAACAACATCTGTTGCCTGTGTGTGTGTGTGTGTGTGTGTGTGTGTGTGTTCGCTCACGCGTGAGCAGGGGCTACCTTCTTTCTAAACTTTGAATTTGTGGTAATGGTACATTTCCATTCTTTTGTTTTGTTTTGCTTCCTATAATTCTTTTAGCCTACCCTGAAGAAACGGATAGGTAAATATCTCTGCTCATACAGCTTATATCTATGAGTCTTCTCCTACTCCTTGTGATAATAAAATACTAGCTATGCATTATTGCTTGAAATATCATATGCTTAAGTTAATGAGAAGTTTATTATAGTCTAAATAACCCATTCCTGCTAGCTTCTATAGAACCCTATTCAATACAAAGGTCTTCAGCACATTCTGACATTCTAATTAGAGGGCTGAGATTTCCAAAAGCATTGGAGTCAGCAAGAGAAACTTCCAGGGCTTGTTTTTTGTAGAAGTAACTCCCCTTAATTAATCACCATCTGTTATAGCGATAAAATATTGGGAAATGGGAAAAATAAATGATTAAGTGGAGTAGAGCCACGTGGTGTTACATTAAATTATGGTCTATTTTCAGTCCAATTCAATCAAGATTTCTGGTTTATTTTATCTCCTATGAAAACCAAAAGTGTTTAACCTCTCCAGGACATTGTTGGAGCTTCAGAAGAAGGTCCATACATATAAAATGGATGTCACCAAAGAGCAATTCCATAGTTTGTATCTCTTTTGTGTTTCAAAATATCAATTATTCCACTGGAAATGACAATTTTCAAATACTTTTCTATTGTGATGGTTACTATTGAAAATAACAATCTTCTCTATATAATTTTATTTCTAACAAACATAACATAAACTGTAAAGCTAATTGAATGATAAGTGGACTAACCAAAAGATACTCTTTGTTTTTAAATCATTACAGAGTAATACTTGAAAAGAGGAAAAATGGACACTTCATACTCACTTTATTTCTCAAAGCTCTTACGGCATTATTAAGAACGTAGTTATATGGGACTCTAACACTTAAGTCACATAACTTTTACTTAATAGGGGAATGCCAAATTTATCTCAAACAGTAAAAGTAAAATACTAATGGACAATCCCTCTGTCTCGGGCAGAGGTATTCTTCAAAATTTTCATTGTATAGCACATATCTGAATCCTGCTAGACTTTTGCAGATATGCTTAAGCAGTACAAATAATTAACAATTTTTTATTTATTATATTATTTGGATATACAGAAATCTGTAAGATTCTGCCCCAGATTTTCAATTACTGCAAAGCTGCTCTTTACATATTCTGAACCAAACATATTTTGTAAGAAATCTGTCAGCCCTAATTTTTTTTCCTGAAATATTTTCAAAGGCAAACACACACACACACACACACACACACACACACACACACACACAACAGAAATTACAGGTTAGAGAATGTGTGGATGCCAGGTGTTTATCCTCTTCTATAATCTGGCACAATTCCCACAGTGTAAAATAGCTTTTGCAGTCGATACTTAATGCATTTTGGACCAACTTCCCTTTTAAATCATGCCATGAGTAAATCACATTAACTCTTCAGAATGATTCAGGTAATTCAAGGTTAAGACCTCATGGTATTTATTGGCTGATACACCAGGGTCCTGGCACACTTCCAGGCACACAGTCAGTATATTGTAGGTCAATCGAATGAGAATTTAGCATGCAATGCTTTATCTCCCACTCCCTGCCCAGTCCTCCTGGGAGATCTAAACTTCTGTAATAAGATTTTGGAGAATCCTAGCAGGTCTCTAAATGGACTTAGCCTACATATATTTCATGAAGTAAGTAATATTGATTTTTAATAAAAGATATGACCTTTCTTCTCTAATGTACCTGAGATCATTTAAGATTTTCATCCTAAAAAGAGATAGATATACTTCAAGGAGACACTTGGTTCAGCCTGTTTCAAAAATGAAACCTTTCCATCAAACGGATGGTCTGATGACCCTGAGTTCATACATACACTTTTCAGAGCATGTAATTTGACAAAACTATGTTTTTCATATTTATTGAATACTATAAGTAGCTAAAAAAGATTCCTAAAATATGTAGCCTTCATAGGAGTTGGAAACTACATGGTTTATTACTTAGAACAAAAAAGTAGAAAAAAAGTAGGGCTTAAGGTTAGAGGTGTTTTTTTTTTTTAATGTGCCTTTACTGGTGCATTATAGTCTCACATCATAGTGTAAATCATGTTGACAGTAACATATATGCACACAGGTAGGTAGAGTTTTTAAAAAATGAAATTACTGTTTAAACATTTTCTTTCATAAACAAATTTAAAAGTATACTTGTATACATCACTTGTGAAAAATGTTTAGATGAAACTTCATTCTCTATACATTTTACCCTTATATGTAATTATATAAAATATTATCTATTCCTTAAAATAAAAATAAAAGAGATATTTGGCTTAAAGGTGATTTTAAAAATAAAATCACTCTTTTCAATCTTTTTATTTTATAACCCATATTTAAGAAACTATTTAATATACACATGCATAGGTTATTCCATTATATATAAAATGCACAGAAAATGGTATGGTATATATTTTATCCTGATATGCTATTAATTTTTCAAGTCTTTTTTTGTCTGTTCTTTGCAATAACATAATTTACTATGGGTTGGGCAGAGACTTTGTGGATGAGGCCCCTTGGCCTTCCATTTTCAGGGAGGAGATTAAAGAGGTGAAGATACCATGGAAGCCTAAGTCTTAGAAATACGAGTAAGAGTAGAAGCCTAGTAAGATCTGAACTCACCATCCCCAAAGACCCCATGATGTGAAAGCACAGTTCACTGCTATGGTGTTTCTTGCACTTGCTAATATATCCATATTTACTATTTTTGTTCAGGGTTTAGTAGAAAAGAATGTAAAAATTCGAATTGACTTTATAGTTTGAATGATACAGTTATATTTCATTTAGAAGTTAGACTTTGATCAGGAACAAGAAAGGAAAGCACTAGAAAAAACATTTTTCCAACAGCTATTCAAAGATAATTATGAATTATATTTTTGTTTGTTTTGCATTTACATCATATATCAAATATTTATATCATATCAAATATATTATTGTGAAGTCTAATTTTGCTAATGTAGTGTATTTGGATTAATGGAGAAATTATAGAAGTAAAATGATAAGTGAATGGTGTCTATATGCTAAAGAAGGCAATTTTTTTTCTAACATACAATTAGTTTTTAACTAACATTTAATAAAGAAAAGTGTGAGAGATTTATTTGGGTAGTCACACAGCACATGAATTATTGGATAACTGAATTTAAAATACTTAATTTCATGGCAACTATTTGGATTTTTCTCAATGTCTTGGGTGAATTGTCACATCAGGGACAATCACCAAAGAACATGAATTTTACTTCTGAAGTACCTTTCATTTTTTTCTTTTCCCTCCATCTTTTTTTATCAGCATCAACACTATGTTGATGGTGTGCCTTCTTCCTCCTGCCTGGTCTTCTGAAATGACCACCTACCTTGTCTATGTTCATTCATTCTTACACCTGCAGACTGGTCTCTATACTTCAGTGAGAGCGATTTTTACAAAACAGAAAACTCTTTGCATGATTCCATGGATAACAATCTTCAAGAGTTTCTCAGTGCTCTAAAAATATCCTGATGCATTGTTATTAGGTGACTGAACATGAGACGTAGGGTGGCCTCTTGATCTTCATGATCTGGGTCTTAAGCTAACTGCTCCCTCACCTGATCCCACCAAGTCACAAATCATGACGCTTCAGCCATAGCAGCTTTCTTTCTGGATATTGACCAGACATACACTTCCTTACCATGATAATCTTCCTAAATTCTATCAGTGTCATTTATTTTATTCATCCCATTTCCTCATTGCAGACTTCATCAATTCCTCAAAGTTGAGTTCCTATTATAAAGTCTTATAGCACCATGTCATTCCCTTTTTAGTATTTATTAAAGTGTATAACTAGATAATAATTACACTATTGTTTAGCATCTGTTTCATCTTCCTAAAATGTAAGCTTCAAGAAGTCATGGATTATGGCTATCTGTGCTCACTGTTATATACCTAGAGACCAGAACAGAGTCTAGAACAAACCCTTTTAAGAGAGAGAATCAAAGGTGCTACCAAATTCAATTTATGAAGTTGAATGTTACCTATTTTTTCCATTTAATTTACTGATTTTCCTTACCACTCTTAATGATTCCTTAATTATAAAGTTAGTTAAGTTTTTACATGTAGAAATGATAATTTGATAACATCTGATAACATCTATATAATAAATTTGAATTATTTTTTCTTTTGGATTAAGGATGCTATTGAAGTACTCTAAAAATAAATTGGATGGAAAAAACAAACAAACAAAAAAACTTTAAAATATAAAGTGGATGCTATTCACTACCAAAGAAAAATATAACGAATTCGGTGCATAGGCCCATTGTAATAGTAAGAGCACAGATAATTGGCTGGATCCTCAGAAGGATCCTTGAGCCAAAAGATATAATTTTATTTTAAAAAATAATTTAAAAATTATCCATAAACTATTGTTGCCTTATCATTTTTTTACTTATAAATGAAGGAAATTACTCATGGGTAGTCTTTAAAAATTGGGAGATTAAATTCCCATCATTTCACCCTCAGAAAGTTGTAATGACTCTCTGAAATAGAAAGTCAGCATAGGAGATAAAATTGTAGGAGAAACGGTGAAATAATAATAATCCTCAGGAAAGATTTGAGGTTCAGTCTCGGCTCTGTTGCTTTCTATTTTATCTTCTATCACTCTCCAGTTGCATCTGAATCCAGCTACCAAGAGATGGGACAAACTTCGCAGGTTCAGGGTAGTGTTTCCTCAAGTTTGATTTCACTTCAGACACCTGCTAAAGGTTTTTTGGTCACTCATATTTGTCCATCTGGTTACAAATTTGAGGGTTCCCACTACCCACTCAGCTTTAATCATTTGCTAGAAAAGCGAACAGAACAAAGAAAAATGCTGAATTTAACACTACATTTTAAAAAGACTTTACCTGTGAGGCTTTGGGTTCACAACAAAATTGAGCATTAAGTACAAAATTTCCCATATGCCATATGTTCTCTCACACATATAACTTCCTTCACTATTAAAAATCCTGTACCACAGAGGTATATTTGTTATATTGCATGAATCTACATTGATACGATATAATCACCGAAAGTCCATACTTTAAGATTCATTCCTGGCGGTCTACATTGTACAGATTTGAAAAATGCATAACAACATGTAGCTACGATTAAAACATCATATGGAAAAGTTTCACTAACATCATAAGAAGTTCATAAACATCCTCTATACTCCATTTATTCATCCTTTTCTTTCTATGACACTCACGACTAACACTTTTACTGCTGTCAATGTTTTTTTTTTCCAGAATGTCATATATTTGAAACTGTACAATATGTAATCTTTTCAGATTAGCTACTTTCACTTAGAAATATGTATTTCAGGTTTTTTTAAATGTCTTTGTATATCTTGATGGGTTAATTCATTTCTCTTACTCATTTATTTCTTCTTTCCTTCCCTCCTTCCTTCCTTCTCTTTGAGAGAAGCTTTCTTATTTGTTATAAAGTAGTTGGAAGATATAATAAAGCAAAATATATAAAATGTGAATTTGAGATATCTTAAAAGTTGAAATTGGCATAGGGAAATTAAATATTATAACTATACCGGTATGGCCAAGGAAGTAAAATATATTTGCACGATCAATGGTCAAATTGAGTATCTCAGTATAAAAGGAAACTAAATAAAAAGGACCAAATTGAAAATCTAGAAATTACAAGTATAATACCTGAAATTAAAAAAGATGAGTGATACCATAAATGAAGCAGAGAAATACGACATACGCAGGTGTTAGGGTTTGGGTCTGGACTACCCACCAAAAACTCAGGTGTTAGGCAATGTTCAGAGGTGACATGATTGGACCATGAGGATACTGACCTCATGGGTGGATTAATTCATTTTATAGATTAATAATTTGAATGGACTACTGGGAGGTAGTGAAAACTATAGGCAGGTGGGATATGGCTAGAGGAAGTAAATCACTGCAGGCATGGCCTTGGGGACTGTATCTGTCTCTGCCCCCTTCCTGTCTTTCTGTGTATCTCTGTTTTCTGGTTTCTATGAGCTGAACAACTTTCCTTTGCAATGTCCTTTCACAATAATATTCTGCCTCACCTCAGACACACAGCAATGGAGCTGGCCAACTATGAACTAAGACCTCTGAAACCATGGACCAAAATAAATCTTTCCTTCTCTAAATTGTTCTTGTCAGGTATTTTGGTCTCAGCAATGAAAAACTTACTAACACAGGGGAACCAAAAGGAGACTGACCTATTAGAAATAATGGAAGCTAGACAACATCTTAAAGTGTTGAAAGTAATGTAAATCTGTCAAACTATGTCCAGTAAAAATATACATGAAAAAGGCAAAGGAAAATACTCTTGGCTCTACCAAAACACAGACTTCAAAGTCAGCATTACTGCAATGTAAAAATTGCTTAGTCTTGGTTTTTCAGGATGAAGTAAGAACAAATGGAAATCCTCATTTTCCTGTAAGAATGAAAGAAATAGCATTTTTTCTTTAAAAACACTATTTCTATCTTAATATTTAAAAGTACATATAAATACTTAAAATTTTTTTAGCATTGGAAAGTCACATATGTGGATAAAACAGACTCCAGCACATTTTTTTTCTTATATAGGGCCAGATGGTCAATTTTAGGATTTGCATGCCAGTCCCACTCATCCTGTCTGTTCTGTTGCATATATATTTACCTCCTCCTGATCCTCAATTTTCTTCTCCCCTTTTAAAAATGTAAAAGTATTCTTAGCCTGAAGCCATACAAAAACATATCACAGGCCAGATTTGGCCTATGGTCTGCAATTTATCAATGCCCAAACTATTGTATTAATGATGGGGATAAGTGGACATATAAACTTGGAAGATTCACATATTTAACATGAAGTAATGCTAGATAACTTATAATTAACATATGAAAAGTTAAGTGGGAATATTTTAATTTGAGAACATTCTAAAAATATAATGCAAAGAATAGATATATTACTAAATGTCAGTATATAAAAGAGATCTTAATACTCTTACACTAACTGAACTGAAATCATGTATATTCTCTGAAGAAAATGCAATTAAACTAGAGATTGGGAACAATAAAATATTTAGAAAAAATTAAAACTTTGGTGACACATCTAAATATCCTACAAATAAAAATAGGAATAAAAAGGTTATTTTGAAAATAACATGAAAAGTGATACTGAAAATACAATATATAAATATTTGGGGGACTCATTTAAAATAGTGCTTAGAGTTTTAAAACTTTAAATATCTATTTAGTAAATGAAAGCTCCAACATCATTCTTATGGAAACTAGAAAAAAATAATAAATTAAACTCAAAATAAGGAGAAGGAAGGAAACAATGAGTGTAAGAGAAGAAATAAATGAATTTGAAGACAGATAATAAATAAAATTAATAAAGATAAATGTTGGTTTCTTGAAAATATAAACAATCTTGACAGCCATCAGCTAGACTGTAATAAATACTTAAGAATCACCAAGCTCAGTATTAAAAATACGTGTTTCATAATTTGTCAGATATTCCAGAAAACTACATTTTTGTTAGCTTCTTTATAACATTTTTACAAGGAACCAAGGAAGCTTCATTGTATCTAATCATGTTAATATTTTACCAAAATATAAAGTAATCATTATAAGTATTGCATCTAAGATTTATAAGCCATGGGTCTACCTCATTATTGACCAACATGAGTTCTAAAACTGCCTAACATAGACATAGACTCATTAAATTGCTTTGTTAGGTGTTGCCCAAAACATGAATTTGTTTTTTCTGTTTATTTTGCTGCTCTTAGATGCAGCAATAGATCAAAATGTTATAAGCCAGAGTCAAGGAGAAGCCAAAGTCTCTTCTAGAGAAATAGTAAGAAAACTTTAGAACCGAAACTGGAGGGTATACTTGAGAAGTAAAACCAAGACCATTCATCACAAGCCCCAAGAAAGCACCTAATTTAATATATAAACAAATTAAAAGCCAGCCATGCTTACAACTGGGAAAGACCAATGTGTTAATACAAGTCTTAAACAAGTATGTGAAACATGGGATATTTCTATTAAATTTTAATTGGGAGAATATGATGGATGAACCTTGGTTGGTCTAACTTTTCCAACTTGTATCTTGCTACAACTTAAGGGCAAGACTTAACAATCATTCTTACTCTGTACTGATAGTGAGAATATAATGGGGAAAATACAGAAATTGTTTTCTGGTAAAATATTGCTGTTATTTTCTCATGTTTGTTTTATTAGGAACATTTGCAAATTCTGTTAAGGGGATATTGAAAAGTTTTTAAATAAGTGAGAAAGTATACTTAATGAATGCATACTCTACATTAAGCTCAATTTCTGGGGTATCTCATTTTCTCTACTTTTTAAACTTTAATGAATATGACTTATCAGTTTGGGATCACATCACTTCTTATAACCCACACAAATACATTGAAACTGCCATTATGAACTTGAGAACTCAAAATTGGAAGGGACCTTTTGATGGATTCTTCTTAGTAAAGGGAAATGGTTCTCTTTTATTGATTAAAATTTTTAAAATTTATATTTGAGATATCATCAATTTTAAACACTGTATTGGTCAAGGCCGTGCAGATATAACTATTTTTAACTGAGAAAACACTATTTGTACTTAACTTGTTTTGAAAATAAGAATAGACCTTTAATTTATTTTCTGTTCAACCGATTCCTTTTTCTAGCAAGTTGGAAGTCTAATTACATAAGCTTACATATTTTGGACAAGATGACAAGTGAGCTTATTGCCTTCAAGCATTTACTGTTCTAAGTATCTGGAAAAATACATATGTATGTAAGATGTATACATGCATAGATATAAGTGTATATATGTGTATATCTGGGCATGTATATGTGTGTTTATCTGTACATATGTGTGTAAATATACATATGATTTTACATATGGAACACTATTGCTCAGGAAATAGAGTAGAAAATTCAACTGGGAATAGTCATTATTTCATAGTGTGACCATGAAAAATAAGTAACTTTCCTAATAAAGACTAAGTTGCCATTCTCCTCTATTTCATGTAGTCTTTCCATGCTGACAATTTTCATGTTTTTGTCCATTCAAACATTGGGTTAAAATGCTAGCAGATTGGAGGCCTAGAAATATCCTGAATCCTGAATGCCAAAAAGGGGGGGCAGAAGAAAAGAACAACAATTTCTAATTAAAAAATAAAATTCTGCCCGGTATAGTGGTCCACGCTTGTAGTCTCAGTACTTGGGAGGCTGAGACAGGAGGATCTCAGGTTGAACGCCAGCCTCAATAATTTAGTGAGGCCCTCAGCAACTTAGGGAGACCATGTTTAATAAATAAATAAATAAATAAAATAGGGCTGGGGACTGGGGGTGTAGGTCATAGGTAGAATGTTCCTGGGTTCAATCCCCAGTATCACAAAAAAAAAAGAAAAAATTTGAGGTACTTTTCTTTTCTAAAATGTTCTTTATGGATAAAACATGGTTTGTTATCCTAGTAAATGATATGATTTGGGGGCATTCTGTTGTAGTAGACCATGTTGTGATGGTAATGGGACAGATTCTGAATTATGTGCGATACTATTAGGGTCCATGCTCTTTTCTTGTTGCTGGTTTTTTTCTTCTCTCATATCTACGGGCAATCTTTGTATTCCTAATGTATGTTTTCAAGCTGGATATTATTAGCAATTTTCTTGTCTTTAATCTAGCTAAATCCACTTCTGACAAATCAGTATCTACATAATGCCAAAAAACCCCTGCTTAATCATTTCCCAACCAAGTCTGTCCAATCCTGTCCATTTCACATTAATATCATCATGGATCATATTTGAAAACTGTCCACAATATCTGGACTTGACATTATTGGTTCTGTACTTCTTAGGAAATAGATTTCATTCACCTTTTTTTAAAAAAAAAGTTTCTTGGTCTGTATTTACATATCCTTCTTTAATCTATTTTAATGAATCTAATAACTATCTACCAAATGTTCTTAAACATTTTAGTCTCACGAGTCCTGTGCTTCCTTAAAAATTGTTGAAGACCCTAAAGAGTTTATATCTGTCGATATGTAACAAACTATGAAATTAAAACAACTAATTTAAAAACATTTACATACTAATTATTTGATAATTATAAACTTATTATTGTATAATAAATTATATATTTAAAAAGTAAAATCTAGTTTTCATAACAAAAAATTGTGAGATAAGTAGCATTAATTAATTAATTTATTTATTTATGTTGTTGTTGTTGGTGGTGGTGGTGATGGTACTGGGGATTGAACCCTGGGGTAATCTACCTTTAAGCTACATCGCAAGTCCTTTTATTTTTTATTTTTGAAACAGGGTCTTGCTAAGTTGCTAAGGGTCCCGCTAAGTCACTGAGGCTGTCCTCAAACCTGTGATCCTCCTGGCTCAGCCCCCAAGTACTGTGATTACAGGTGTGTGACACCATGGTCAGCTCCAATTTATTTATTTTTTATCTCTGGCTTGTTTTACATTCAATCCTTTGCAATATTGCTCTCTCTGTGCAGGTATTTGTAACAATATGGCTTCATTTAGATATGTAATCGGAAAGAAAAATCATTTTACTGTATATTTCAGATAAGTGTGAATTTTGTTCTCTGATAACACATCTAAGCTCAACAACTGGTAGTATTTTAATATAATTTTTTTACACTGAAATGCTTTAGATTTACACAAGAGTTGCAAATATCATAGAGAGTTCCCACATATTTTTCACCCAGGTTCCCTCATTTTAAAAATTTATATAAAGATAGTACATTTATCAAAATTAATAAGTTAATATTAGCACCATACTATTAACTAGTATTGTGCTAAATTCTATAAATTATAAATTATAAATTCTATAATCTATAGAATTTGGATTTTCTGCTAATTTCCTTTTTTTTTCTTTTGGAATCCAAAGGGATCATCACATCTTCTAATCTTCTCCACTCTGTAACAATTTCTCTATCTTTCCACCTGTTACACAGAGAACTTGATAGTGACTCAAATATGCAAGTAACTGAAATGATTCTGTATTTAGTGTAGATAGCTATTGTACTAAAGTCATCTTTTTGGTGCAGCAATGACAAGGTTTTCTTTTCCTTTTCCTGGTAGCAGTAACAACAGAAATTAAAGTACTCATAAGTTCCCAGAGTAAACATTTCAGTGAAACAAGCTATTATGACTACTGTTTTCCTCCAAAGATCTGTGGTGCAAACAGATGTGGGACTTTATTCCTGTGTAACTGACTGTTCAATAGCACATCTGATACTCCTGTGAATGAACTAATGTTCTTTTAATACATTTAATTTCTGATAAAATCACCAATAAACTGTTTTTGTGTGCAGTTATGCAACTTGACTTATTCAGATGCCAACACCTAGCATAGCCTCATAGGTCTTCCTAGGGATTTAATGAAAATAGTTAAAGTTGTTAGTGATTCTGTGTGTTAAAGAGAAAGAAGTAGGCAGTATCCCTGATGGAATTTTGAGTATAGAGAATGCCAGCAAGTTCCCTTTCAGCAGCTTTTACTAAACTCTGTATATGTAACATCAGCCTGGAGCCTCTGGATATCCACTAATAATATCAACACTACTTCTGAGAGCACTGATGGATGTGTTACAAGCAGTAGCTTCTTTTCTCCACTCAGTTTCTTCAACTGATGCATACATACCAGTTTCTAGTATACCAAAACACATATAATCTCTTGTACAGGTAACCCTCCCCACAATTTCCTGAAATTTTAATTTTATTCATTTTTGCATTTCTAAACATTATTGCAGTGGTATTTCAGATGGGTAAGGTAATACTCAGTCCATCAAGAACCAGGCATCAAGCCAATTATGTTGGAAATGATCATATTGCATGGCCAGTTGTCTGCTAAATCTACTTCTTCAGAGATCTTCTATTGGGTGCTCTGGCGGACGCTGCTTGCTCCGTAATCTCACCACAGAAGGTTGCTGCTTTAGGAAGCTCCCTAAAAACTATTCTGAGGTTCCTGCGATGGAAAGTCACTGCACCAGACAGCTTCCTGAAAATTGTTCCGTGGTTCCTGCCACGGAAGGTCCCTGCACCAGACAGTTTCCTGATCAATAGTCTTCTCACATGAAAAGGACACAAATTCTGATAGAATAATTTGCAGAGAATTTAATAACTGGGAGGTCAGGGAGGAGATAGAGATGATAAATTCTCCCGTCCACCTGTAGCCAGCACCTTGCTTTTATAGAAACATTAGACAAGGCATCATAAAAGTTAATCAAACATAGAAACTAACAATTGTCATGAGTTACAATAAAGAAGGTCAGTGAGGCAGACATGGGACAAGCTTGGAGGTAGGAGGTATTAACCATTATTGGGTGGAAACGACATCAAAGACCGCACCTTAAAGATTACACCAGTTCCCTTGGAATATGTCCGCTTGTGGACGAATCCCACCCAGCCAAATACACTCTATTCAAACTGAGCTGGTCCAAGATTATAATCTCAGTGTGCATTCTAAAATGGCCCTCAACAATCTTCTGAATGCAAACTCCAGTGTTTATGATCGCTATAGTACTCTGTGCATCCATTTTGGAAGAAAGTAGATATAGGAATTTAGCTCACCCAAATGAAGTATTACATTAAAGAGCAGGTAAAGAAAGGTGATTTGGAGACAGTAAAGCTAAGAGAAGATAATACACATCATGCTATTATCCCAGAAGATACTTTCATCTGACCCTTCAATAGATTAATCCTACTGAGTTAATATTTCAGTTCTCAGTATTACTGATATCCATATTATTTCTGACCATAAAGCTTCAAATGCCTTTACTGAATTTGCCATTTGCCACATGATTCATTGCTTTGTATTGAATGTACTTTTAAAATAATGTCATTGAAAGCTTCAAAAATGTTTAGAAATTCAACATTCCAATAATTTGTAGCAACTAGCAATTCTATTTTAAAACAACATTCTCTGAATGTAACCAAGGGGGCCTACATTCATAAATAAATATGGAAAGACACAGTAACAAGGACATCACTTATTGGAACCAAAATTGAAGATTTATGGAAGCAGAACATCTTCTTGACTGCTTTATATAATTTGATTCAAATTACTTATTGTAAAATGTTTGTGATTTGGATTCAGAATCTGATCTGGAAGTAGCCTGTTTCACAGGAATTGGTCTTGTTAAGGTCTTGAATTATGTTCTCTAAAGTTTATTATATGTTTAATTCCTAACCCTCAGTAGCTTAGAATAAGTCTTTATTGGAGAAATAGCCTTTGAAGAGGTGAATAGATTGAAATGGAGACTTTAGGGTGGGCTCTAATCTAGTCTGATTAAAGAATATTTGGACACAGAGAGAGACACCAGAGACCTTGTGTGGACAGTAAGAAGGTGACCACCCATGAGCCAAAGTGAGAGAGAAAGAGATCTCAGAAGAAACCAGACCTTTTTCTTGGACATTTCCTTTCTAGAAGTGTGAGAAATATATTTCTGCTTGTAAGCAACCCAGTCTGTGATATTGGTAAGGTAGCCCTAGCAAATCAATGCACTCCCATTCAGAAAATGACCTAGAATTAACTGGTTTCATATGATTTGTTTTGTTTATAAAACTGAAGTACATAAGTTTTCCAGATGTCAACTAGAATTCATCATTTCATTGTTCCAGTTAGTATATTCACAGTAGGAATAAACTCTAGCTCAAAATCTGTCATTAAAATAAAAGACCAAAAGAGGAGGGCTTAGGGTGTAGCTCCCTGGCAGAACACATGCTTACAATGGGTGACACTGTGAATTCAATCCCCAGCAATCCCCATCCCCAAATGAGAGAAGCTTGTTTAAATTATTATTTTTCTCTAAGATAAGATTTACTAGCATGGAAAAATATAATAAAGAAAAAATAGGTCCTCAAAATAGGGTTTTAAAGCCAGGCACAATGGTACATGCCTGTAATTACAGTATTTGGGAGGCTGAGACGGGAAGATTGCAGGTTCGAGGCCAACCTCAGCAACCTAGCAAGACCCCAGCAACTCAGAGGTAGAATGCCCCTAGGTTCAATACCCAGTACCAAAACAACAACAACAACAAAACTAGGGTTTTAATGTGACCCTATTTTTATTATTCATAATTAATAGAGAAAACATCTTGGGAGAATGCCCATTGACTTAATAAGTTTTCATCTGTATGGCAAATTAATAGTTTAATATTTATTTTGATTATTTTTCTGTAAAAATGTGCATTATTTATAAAATAAAATAATACAATATATATTTAAATGTTAATAAAACTTCTGGATGACTTTTCTGAATTTATTTTTTCCATCTTGGCGTCCTTTTCTGGGCTGAGCCTTTGATTTGGGATGTAAGCTATTTCAGCTGATAGTCCTCATGAAAAGCAGTATTGGAAGACTGATATCACACTTGTTAATTCACACCATAGATAAAGCCAGTTTTAATTTAACAGAACTTTACTGGTATGTGATAAAAAGACAAAAGCCTCCCTTGGGGTACCTGAAATAGAATCACAAGGGCTTGCTTCATAAATGGTGAGAGTTTCCAATACAGTTACATGTGATAGTCCCAGGCTCTGTCTCATTTGCCTTCATCCCTAAACTGACTAGTCCTATCATAAAAGCAAACTCCAGAATTGCTTTTTCAGGAGTAAAATGAAAGGGAGATAATTGTGTTAAATGGTGAATGTGATTTTGAGATAGGGCCTTTAAAGAGGTGATTAAGTTCAGATGAGGCCCTTAGGTTTCATTCTGAGATTGACTCTATCAACAACATATCTTAGCAGGGCGTGGTGGCGCACTCTTGTAATCCCAGTACTTGGGAGTCAGAGACCAGAGGAGACCAGAGGATCCGGGTTCGCGGCCAGCCTCAGCTGCTTAGTGAGGCCCTCCACAACTTCGTGAGAGCCGGTTTCAAAATAAAGTATAAAAAATAGGGCCGGGGGTGTAGCTTGGAAGTAGAACACCCCTGGGTTCAATCCCTGGTACCGCAAAAAAAAAAAAAAAAAAAAAAAATATATATATATATATATATATATATATATATATATCTTACCCTTCGTTAGGGATATCCATGATACAATATGTTTGACTTTTTCGATGGAATTTAGATTTGCATAGATCACTTTCATTGTCTTAGTATATCTGCTGCACTTTTATGGAGAGAAAGAGGAAAAGAAAAATTCAACAAATTTAAAAATCTATTTTAAAATATGTATTTTCCACAATACTAATACATTGATATATTGCCCTGTTCTTTCTGTAGTATAGCGTTTTTTAACTTTGAAAATAACTTCTGCATGTGGAGATTATCTTTCTTTAGAAAGAAATATATTGGAAGATTGCAGAATGGTGTTAATAAATTATAGTGCTGTCTCAAGATTCTTATGTTACATTCAATCCACAAAGGAAAAATAATCTGAGTAAAGAAGTAAAAATATTCTTTTCTTTTTAAAACTATGTTAACAGTACAGGAAAAACAAAAGGGACAATTTTGCTGATCATTATGCCTTTCTTTTGTGGTAATGTTTTTAGTGTGTTGTCTTTCTATATTACAAGAAATCCAACAAATTTAATATATTCTAAGAGCCTGAATATAGTCTCACTTGGGATTAATATGATTAATGATAACCAAATTATAGACAAATTTCATTCTAATTTTATTGTTTTACTAGTTTAACTGCAAAAACAATGAGCTCAGTGGACAAGATCCAAAGCTTTGGAATCAGACTTATGCATTTCTGAGTCACAGTTCTGACATCAGCATTTAATGTATGTATCATCTTGGGAAGCTACTTAAACTCCCTAGGATTCATTTTCTTCTGACTAAAATAAAGTAAGAATGGTATCTTGAGGGTTGTTGTGAAGAATAACTGAAAGAAAGAATTTTAAGCATGGTCCCTGATAGTTGTTTCATTCATTCATCCATCAATCAGATGTTCATGGGAACTACTTTGTGCTTAACACTGTTCTGAGGCATGAGAGGGAGCCGGATCAAAGTCTGTTTTAATGGAACTCACATTTTTGTTTCAGTAAGATGGGCTTGCTTATAAATTATAAGAATAATGTATAAAATACAAGATAATAAATAATAAGTACATGGAGAAATTAAACCCCAAAAGGCAGGAAAGTAAAACAGGACATGCTATGGAGAGGTTGTGCTTTAAATAAGAGGGTTTATTAGTCAGCTTTTTGTTACTGCAGTAAAATACCTAAAGGGTGTAATTTACAAAGAGCAAATATTTATTTTAGCTCATGGTTTTGCAGGTTCCTGTCCAAGATCGGGTGGTTAGAATGCTCTGGGCCTCTGACAAGGCAGCACATCATGATGGGAACAAGTAGGGAAGCAAAGTTGCCCTTCTCATGAACCAGGAAGCAGAAAGAAGGAAGAGGAAGAAGGGGTCCCACAATCCCCTTCCAGGGTACACCCTATCTAAGGACCTCCCACGAGAACCCACCTTCTAAAGGTTCCACCACATCTCAATAGCACCATTCTGGGGAGGAAGACTTTAATGCATGGATCTTTGGGGGTTACTCACTTTTAAATAGAAGAGAATCTTAAATTCTTAAATGCTTCACTGAGAAAGTGGTATTTGAGAAAATCCCAAAGAGGGAAAGCAGCATTCAGTAAATGCAATTTTTATTACTATTAAAGAAAATGCAAAATGTATACTGTTTTCCATCTAATTAGGCTTAGAAGTTTTGAGGAAACAGAGAATTTAGTCTTTGCCTATAAATCAGTACTTTGTTGTTTGAAAACATTCAGCGTATCTGTATGAATAAAACTCACCACAAGTGTCTTAATAACTCTGCCCTCCAGGACCTTATTTTAAAATAAATATGCTTCTCTTCTTAACTCAGAATGCTTCTAATAGTTTCCAACACTGCCTCTGTGTATAACCATTTCTACCTGGCAATACCATAACTTTCTTTATTATACTTTGATTCCTATTAAAAATGTTCTGCCATAGCTTTCATTTTACCTTCCTGTTAAATCATTTTTAATTTTTAAGTTTCTTCCTCAAACATTTTAAAAAGTAAGAAAAGTAGGTAGAGGAATGGATGGTACATCCCAGAACTAACCCATAAGGGGTTAGTTGATTTGAGAAAATTCCAAAGAGGAAAGTAGCATTCAGTAAATGCAATTTTTATTACTATTAAAGACAATGCAAAATGTATGCTGTTTCCCATCTAATTAGGCTTAGAAGTTTTGAGGAAACAGAGAATTTAGTCTTTGCCTATAAATCAGTACTTTTTTTTCAATCAGGGGACTTTCTGTTACCACTTTTAATGTACTGCCACAGTGTCAACAAGGATTCTTCAGGGAATTCACAAACTAAATAAAAATTCAAGTCACTCAACATTACCATCAAAATAAAACAGGTCTATGCCTCTAGTCTGTGTGCTGACTCAGAAGAAAACGCATTCTCAATATATCTTAAGGATTCTTGGAGGGTCAAGTTCATAACATCAGGAGACTAATGGCACAATTTACATTCTTAAACCTGCTTGTGAAGAGTACCAGGGTGTTGATAGAGTGAAGATCTAGTCTAAACCGAAGCTTCCAATTTTTAATTCAATATTTTATCACCGTAACACACTTCCTTTATCATTTTGATTTCCTCTGACAAAATTGGAAACCCAAGCACTGCCTGAAAGTGAAAGTACTGACATGATTTGCACAAAAAATATATTTTTACCAACTTGATCTATAGGATGATGTTCTGGAAAACTTCACATGCTTCACACAAAACATTTTTAAATCTTTTTAGGAATTAATTTGGTTTCCCTTCATCATTCCGGAGACAAAAGAATCATAATATGTGCGCTCTGAATCATAAATAGAGGTGATAGCTTAAATTCAAATATTTATTTCCCTGTACTGTATTTTTACCTGGATGGTTTAATTTTTGTATATCTTCTTGATTCAATTTGGGAAGGTTGTATGTGTCTAAAAATTTGTCAATTTCTTCTAGGTTTTCCATTTTGTTTGAGTATACCTGGGAAAACAGATAGAAATTCCAAGTCATTACATATATATGTCAAACCCATCAAGTAATTGTACAACTTAATGTTTTATTCTAACAGTCTATATTTTTCCTACAGAAAGCAGTACAATTTTGAGGGAAAATAAAAATAACATAGTAATGGTCTCCAGGTCCAAAAATCCTGGAATGAAGTAGATTTCATGCTCACATATTTAAAGTGTAATTGGATCCTTCATTCTCTGCCACAGGCCTCCACATTTTTCACATCCACAGTCATGAGTCTTTGCAAATTGATGCCTGATTATATTTTTGGTGTTTTCTACTCCCTGGAGCTACAGTTTGGATTTGTTAATGGCAGCAATATTCTGACAATTGCTTTTGGAGCAGGAAGACATAGTACTCAATTGCAAGGAGTGTAGGAGGGTTTCTGTGCCACCTTTAATAGCAATACACACACACACACACACACACACACACACACACACACTCACACTCCTGCTTGCTGAATGTTTTCAATGTGACAAAACAGATTATTATTTACAAACAGACTTTAATTTACTTGTAGAATTTAATTGATGCAACAACAAAGTAGACATTTTTTCTTCATTTTACAGGTAGGAAAATTGAGTTCCACATATGTCTCAGTATGTGTGACTAGAGTCAGGACATAAATGCAAGATGAGCTTATAAAAGGTCATTGCCACATGCCTCATTGTCCTGTCATAATCTTACACACAATTTAAGTACATACCTAGCCAGATACCACATTTCCAGGTCTCTCCTTTTGAGGCCTTGGTTGAAGTCTATTTCCAGGTCCTCTGAAGGGTCTCCTTATGCAGGGAGGAAAGGAAAACCTTGAAAACACGATTCCTCACTCTGACAGGGTACATAGCGCTCTTCCACTCCCTCCCCCTCCTCCATTCCTCCATCTCCTGTACAGAAAGCTATGGAAGCTCTGGTTAGGTGTGCCCTCAACTGTAAGGCAAGCTGAGCCTGAACAGATCCTCCACTCATGCACCATTCCAGGGGAAAGTGCACAGGAGGAGCCAATGCTTCCCCAAGTCTTAGACTCTTGCTAATCTTACCTCAGGATGCGATTAGAGGCTCAGTTCTATCGTCTATGGTTTACTGCTTTAATTAGTAACAATCACACCTGGCCCCTTAGTTCTCTTTCTCCCAGCTCAGCTGAGCATTTGACAGGTGTTATGATTTTATTTACAATCATTCCCTAATACTTTCTAGCTTCCCTTTTGCTTTATTCTTTACCACATACTTGCTTCAGAAATGTGTCATCTGGTTTTCAAACATTTGGAAAATATGTAGCTACCTTTTGCTTATTGACCTCTAACTTGAATGCACAGTGGCCTGAGAAAAATATTTTGTATCAATTAAATTAGTTTAAATTTATTGAAATTTCTTTTATGGTTCAGAATATCATCTGTCTTGGAAAAAATGCTCCAAGTGCATGTTAGAGAATGTCTATCTTGCTGTTATGGGGTGGAATAATCTTTAAGTACCTATTTTAAGTTCATTGGATAGTATTGTTCAAGTGTACTATCTATATTCTTGCTGATGATATGTCTGTGTGTTTCATCATTTACTGAGAGAGGTTGAAATCTCCGACTGTAATCATATATTTTTCTATTCATCTTTCCAGTTCTATAATTTTTTGCTGATTGCTCTTACTTTTACTTGTGTTATGAACCTCTAAGTACTTTCTTATTATTTTTACCTAAACAGTTATCTGAAATGAGGTTTAAAAATAAGGGGAAAGTTTTATTCATTTACCCATGGGGTTACTATTTCCAACGATTTTATTGTTTTGCTTGGATCCATGTTTCCATCTGTTGTCATTTGACTTCTTCCTGAAAGATATCTTATGGCATTTTTCTAAGTGAAAATCTGAAAAAAGATGATTTCTTTCAGAATTTTTATATGGAAAAATGTCTTTATTTTAGCTTTATTTTTAAAATAAATTTTGAGTGAGTGTTCTAGATTAACAATTATTTCCTCAGTACTTTAACCCATTCTGTGGTGTTCCACGTTGTCCATATCTGGGATGATGTGTAACATCTATAAAAGTTTAAATATAGTATATACTGCTACTACTACTAATAATATCATTATAGAATAATAATATTCGTTGATATATTAACATATATATGCTTTAAATTATGACTTCCAATCTATTTCAAAGCACCTGTGTCAATTTCATTGAAATATTTGCAGAACTGAAAACTTGGGACTTGATGGTATTTGTCTCCATGGTCACGATTTGCTTTCATGGTTTTTGAGGGGAACCTGCTATAAACATTATCATTGTTCCTCTGTACATAACGTATTTTCTTTCTCATTGATTTTAAGATTTTTTTCTCTTTATCCTTGGATTAGAAAAATTTGATTTTGTTGTGTCTTGATGTTGTATTTTTATGTTTCTTTGTTTAAGATTTGTTGATATATGAATCTATAGGATTATCAATTTTGTCAATTTTGGAAATATTTGGAGCCATTATCTTATCTATAATTTTCTTTCTATATCCTCTCCCTTATTTCAAAATCTCTATATATTAAACTTCTTAAAATTTTTTTCTACGTTTTAATGATGGTCCTTGTCATATTTTTATTTTCTTTTTTATGCAGAATTTCTTCTTTGGTAATGTCTGTTACTATAGCCTCAAGGTCCCTATGTCTAATCTCCTTCCATGTCTAATCTGCTGTCAAACCCATTTAGTATATTGTTCATATCAGACATTGCAGCTTCATTTCTAGAAAATAATTCAGGTCTGTTTTTTATATCTTCCATGTCTTTCCTCAATGTTTAGACATATGGAATATACTTATAATAACTCTATTTTAGTCCTTCCTTGCTCATTCTAACATCTGTGTTAATTCTCTGTTGGTTTAAATTGATTGCTTTTTATCCTCATTACGTACCAAGTTTCCTCTCTATTTTGAAAGTCTGATTAGCTTCACTGGGATGATCAACATTGTTTTGCCTTCTTGGGTATTGGACAGTTATGAACTATAAAAATTCTTCAGATGTGTTCTGAAGTACAGTTGCATTTGAAACAGACTGACCTCTTTTAGTCTTGCTTTTTTAATGTATTAGACAAGTTCAAAACACTGCTCAGTCTAGAGATAATTATTTCCCAGTAATAAGTAAGATCTCACATGCTCTACATAATGTCCTGCTAATATCTCCAGTTTGGTTGGTGTTAACAGGCTCTGTTCCTGGCCCCACGTGAATGCCTGATACTATTCTCTAATAGTTTTTTCCTTGGCCTTTCATACTTTATTCAAACATATTCCATGATCAATATTCTGCTCAACTGCACTGATAT
This sequence comes from Glis glis, assembly GCA_004027185.1. Taxonomy (NCBI): domain Eukaryota; kingdom Metazoa; phylum Chordata; class Mammalia; order Rodentia; family Gliridae; genus Glis; species Glis glis. The sequence goes on from PVJS01002742.1 coordinate 23,885, forward strand.
CCAGGGTCCTCTTTTTGTTAAGTATTTTTTGTAATGTTTATTTATTGGTGCATATTAATTACATGGAATGATGGATTTCATTATATTTTTTATTTTTAAATATATTTATTGGTGCATTGTAGTTATATACATTTTGATAAGTGTCAGGGTATCAGAAGTATGCATGTATACATTGCTCATTTAGCTCTCCCTCAAATCCCACCCTATTCCCTCCCCCTTCCCTCCTTTTTATGCTCAGCATAGAGATTGACTCTGATAAATTTGTGTATATACATTGTGTGCATTAGTGGGTTTCCCTCTTCCCTCTTCCCATCTCCCTCAGTTAGATCCCATTCTTGTTCATCTAAAGTTTTCTCTTTTGTCTGGAGTCCCTTCTAAGTCCCATTCTCCCTAGCTTCCACATATTAGGGAAAATATCCGACTTTTCACTCTTTGTGACTGACTAATCTCACTTAGCATAATGTTCTCCAGTTCCCTCCATTTCCCTGTAAGTTATGTAATTTTGTTCTTCTTTATGGCTGTGTAAAATTCCATTGTGTACATATCCCATAGTTTTGTAATCCATACATCAGTTGATGGGCATCTTGGCTGGTTCCAAAGTTTGACAACTGTGAATTGTGCAGCTATAAACATAGATACACATGCATTAGTCTGGTAGTTTGGTTTCAGTTCTTTTGGGTAGATGCCTAGAAGTGGTATTGCTGGGTCATATGGTAGGTTCATTCCCATTCTTCTAAGGATCCTCCACACTGTTTTCCAAAGTGGTTGCACTAATTTGCAATCCCACCAATACTGTATTAGAGTTCCTACTTCTCTGCATCCTCGCCAGCATTTGTTGTTGTTTGTTTTTAATAATTGCCATTCTAATTGGGGTTAGGTGAAATCTCAGTGTAGTTTTGATTTGCATATCTCTGATTGCTAATAATGTTGAACATTTTTTCATACATTTATTGGCCATTTGTGTTTCTTCTTCTGTGAAGTGTCTATTTAGTTCACTTGCCCATTTTTTGATTTGGTTTTTTGTTTTTTAGTGGTCATTTTTTTTTAAGTTCTCTGTATATTCTAGATATTAGTCCTCTATCAGAGGAGGAGCTAGCAAAAATCTTCTCCCATTCTGTTGGCTCTCTGTTGAGGTTCTTGATTGTTTCCTTTGCTGCACAAAAGCTCTTCAGTTTAATGCAATCCCATGTATTGATCCTCATTTTAGTTTCCTGTGCCTTTGGGGTCTTGTTAAGGAAGTCTTTACCTGTGCCTATATGTTGAAGTGTTGGACCTATGCCCTCTTCAAGTAGCTGCAAGGTCTCTGGTCTGATTTCTAGGTCTTTGATCCATCTTGGATTGACTCTTGTACTAGGTGAGAAAGTGGGGTTTATTTTTATTTTTCTGCATATGGTTAGCCAGTTTTGCCAGCACTATTTGTTGAAGAGGTTATCTTTTTTCCAGTGGATGATTTTAGCCCCTTTGTCAAAAATCAATTGGCGGTAGGTGTGTGGATTTGTTTCAGAGTCTTCTATTCTGCTCCATTGGTCTATGTGTCTGCTTTTGTGCTAATACAATGCTGTTTTATTACTATGGCTTTGTAGTATTGTTTGAAGTCAGGTATTGTAATGCCTCCTGCATGGTTCTTGTTGCTGAGAACTACTTTGGCTATTCTGGGTTTTTTGTTGTTCCAGATGAATTTAAGGACAGATTTTTATGTCAGTGAAGAATGACTTTGGTAATTTAATGGGTATTGCATTGAATCTGTAGATCACTTTTGGAAGAATGGCCATTTTGATGATATTTATTCTGCCTACCCAAGAGCATGGGAGATCTTTCCATCTTCTAAGATCTTCAATTTTTTTTTTCAGTGTCTTAAAATTTTCCTTGTAGAGGTCTTTTACCTCTTTGGTTAGGTTTATTCCAAGTATTTTATTGTTTTGGGGGATATCGTGAGTGGAAATGTCTTCTGGATTTCTTTTTCAGTGGATTTATGGTTGGCATACAGAAAAGCTTCTGATTTTTTAAGATTGATTTTGTATCCAGACACTTTGCTGAATTTGTTGATCAGATCTATGAGTCTATTGGTTGAGTTTGCTGGATCTTCTAAGTATAATATCATGTCATCTGCAAATAGAGGTAGTTTCAGTTCCTCTTTTCCTATTTGTACTCCTTTTATTTCCTTCTCTTGACTTATTGCTCTGGCTAGAGTCTCAAGTACTATGTTGAAAAGGAGTGGTGACAGTGGACATCCTTGTCTTGTTCCTGTTTTTAAAGGGAACTCTCAAAGTTTTCCCCATTCAGTATGATGTTGGCTGTGGGCCTATTGTATATTGCCTTCATGATATTGAGGTATGGTCCTTCTATTCCGATTCTCTGAAGAGTTCTTATCATGAATGGGTGTTGGATTTTGTCAAATGCTTTTTCAGCATCTATTGAAATGATCATGTGATTTTTGTCTTTAGTTTTGTTTATGTGGTAGATTACATCGATTGTTTTTCTTATGTTGACCCAGCCTTGCATCCCTGGGATGAACCCGACTTGGTCATGATGTATGATTTTCGTGATGTGGTTTTGAATGCGCGTTGCTAGTATTTTGTTTAGAAGTTTTACGTCTAAGTTCATCAACGATATAGGTCTGTAGTTTTCTTTTCTTGAGCTGTCTTTATTTGGTTTTGGTATCAATGTGATGTTGGCTTCATGGAATGTATTTGGGAGAGTCCCATCTCTTTCTATTTCATGGAATAGATTGAAGACGATTGGGATTAGTTCTTCTATAAAGGTTTTATAATATTCACCTGGGAAACCATCTGGACCTGGGCTTTTCTTTGATGGTAGGCTCCTTATTGCTGCTTCAATCTCTTTGATTGCTATTGGTCAATTTAAATTTTCTATATCTTCTTGATTCAATTTAGGAAGTTTGTATGTGTCTAGAAATTTGTTAATTTCTTCTAGGTTTTCCGTTTTGTTGGAGTATAGTTTTACAGTTTTCAAAGTAGTTTCTGATAATCCTCTGTATTTCCGTGTTGTCGGTGGTAATATAACCTTTTTCATCTCTTATTTTTGTAATTTGGGTTTATTGTCTCTTTCTTTTGGTTAGGTTGGCTAGTGGTTTATCTATCTTGTTTATTTTTTCAAGGAACCAGCTTTTGGTTTTGTTGATTTTTTTTGTTTTTTTATTCTCTACTTCGTTGATTTCTGCTCTGATTTTAATAATTTCCTGTCTTCTACTGGCTTTGGGGTTAGACTGTTCCTATTTTTCAAGGGCTTTGAGGTGTGTCATTAGATTATTTATTTGGTGATTTTTCTGTTCTTCTTATGTGGGCACTCAGTGCTATGAATTTTCCTCTTAATACTGCCTTCAGGGTGTCCCAGAGATTTTGATATGTTGTGTTGCTGTTTTCATTTGTTTCTAGGAATTTCTTAATTTCTCCCCTTATTTCTTCTCTGACCCATTCCTCATTCAGCAGTGTGGTGTTCAGTCTCCACGTGTTTATGAGGTTTCTCTGGGTCTTCCTATAGTTGATTTCTTGTTTCATTCCATTATGGTCTGAAAAGACACAGGGGATTATGTTACATTTTTTGAACTTGCTAGTACTCACTTTGTGGCCTAGGATATGGTCTATTTTAGAGAAGGTTCCATGAGCAGATGAAAACAATATGAATTTAGCTGTAGTTGGGTGGAATATTCTATATGTGTCTACTAGGTCCATTTGGTTTATGGTGTTCCTTAGGTCTAAGGCATCATTACTGACCTTTTGTCTTGAAGATTTATCCAGGAGTGTGAGAGGGGTGTTGACGTCTCCCAATATTATTGTATTGGGATCTATGTGTGATTTAATGTCATGAAGAGTTTCTTTTATGAAAGTGGTTGCATCTATGTTTGGGGCATAAAAGTTAACTATTGTTATATCCTCTTGCTGGATTGTTCCTTTTACCAGTAAGAAATGACCTTCTTTGTCTCTTCTGATAAGTTTAGGTTTGAAGTCTAATTTGTCTGATATCATAATTGCTACTCCTGCTTGTTTTCAAGTTCCATTAGCGTGGATTACCTTGCTCCACCCCTTCACCTTTAGTTTGTGTGTATCTTTACTTGTAAGGTGTGTTTCTTGCAGGCAGCATATAGATGGATTGTGGTTTTTAATCCATTTTTCTACCTTATGTCTTTTGATTGGGGAGTTGAGGCCATTTATATTCAGCGTGATTATTGAGAGATGGGTTTTCTTTCCTAACACTTTGAGATTTAATTTCTGCTTGAGGTAGTGTTTGTTCTTTGCCTACTAGTTTGTTTGGTGGAAATCACTATTTCTCTGGTTCTGGCGTTTCCTTAATATTTTTTCCTTGTAATTAATCTCTTTGAGTATTTTCTCTAGTGCTGGTTTGGAAGACATAAAGTCTTTCAGCTTCTGTTTGTCATGGAAGGTTTATATTTCCCCATCAAATTTGATAGATATCTTTGCTGGGTAGATAAATCTTGGCTGGAAGTTGTTTTTTCCCAGAGTGTGTGGATTATGTTGCTCCAGGCCCTCCTGACTTTCATGACTTGGTTTGGAAGGTCAGTAGTGATTCTTATTGGTTTGCTTCTGAATGTTACTTGGTCTTTTACTCTCGCTGCCTTTAAGATTCTCTCCTTGGCCTCTACATTAGTCAATTTGATTATTATGTGGTGTGGTGAACCTCTTCTCTGATCTTGTCTATTAGGGGTTCTATATGTTTCCTGTACCTGTGTGTTGACCTCTTTGTCTATGTTTGGAAGATTTTCTAATATTACTTCTCTGAATAGATTATTGATTCCTTTAGTTTCAGCTTCTATTCCCTCTTCTATGCCCATTATTCTTAGGTTTGCTCTTTTAAGACTGGCTGACATCTCTTCAATGTCCAATTCATGCTGTCAAATTGTTTTTTCAAATTTATATACTATGCGTTCATTTTTGGAGAGGTCATCTTCTAAGATTGAGATTCTGTTTTCCATGTGGTCTAGTCTATTGTTGATGGTCTGTATTGATGCCTTCATTCAATTATTGCATCCCTCACTTCCTTCAGTGTTTCTTTTTGATTCTTGTTAACGGTGTCAGATTCTTTGTTTATTTGATCCTTCTTTCCTTTCAGGCTCTCTCTGAATTCTTTTCAGATATCCTGTATCATTTCCTCTATTGAAGTTCTGAATTGTCTTTCTGGCAATCTTTGTACTTCTGTGTTGGGGGGTTCTGTTGTTGTGGGGTTGTGGGAGCTCATTGTTTCTTTGCTATTCTTCCTTTTCATGATTTCAGGTTTTCCATGTTTATACCTTTGTTGCTTTTGGTAGTTCTCTCTCATTCTGTAGGTTTCCTATGTCTAATCTCTCTCCCTTTATAGTTTTTTATCCTGGAGGTAGATAGTTGCTACTAGGTGAGACTTAAAGGTGAATAGCCTTTACTGAATGGTTATTCTCACTTGCTTGGTATAATGTCCATTTGCAGACCCAATTCTTGGTGTCCTTCAGTGATTGGGACCCATGTCTGGTGCCTCTCACTACCTGTGCAGGCGAGTAGTGCTGCTATTGCCCCTCTCACTGCAAGCGTGGGTCTGCATGGTCTCCACTTGGACTGTCCTTATGTCTCTCTCTTTATACACCAATGGTAGGTGTCACCAACAGGGGGCCCCGGACTTGTGTCTCTCTTTGCCTACAGAAGTGGCAGATGTTACTTTGACCCGATTCTGAGCAAACATGAAACTCCACATTTGGTCCAATTTTTCCCCAGGTACCACAGCTGTATGTCTTGTGGTGATCCCCGGGGACTCTATAAGGGTGCTGCAACCTGCGGGCTGCAAGTCTGTCCCACCCAAATGTCACCAGGGACTGTTTATTTTTCCACATGTGTACTGAGTCCCACAGCAGACCCCACTCCAACCTCTGCCAGGGCAATCCACACAGTCTCAGACCCTGTGATTCCCTGTGGCCGCACTGGGTGTTCTCCCCCTGGGGCAGTTCATTGACTTACAGTCTCGTTGAGCACTGCTCTTAATCTCTAGGGGAGGGGGTGGGCTCAGCCACTGCCGAAGGTTCTGGTCAGGCCTCCGGGCCCTGGAGACTCTGCCGAGTGTGGATTGAACTGCTGCTTGCTTTTTTCGCTGATGCTCTGCAGTGCTGGTTCTAGAAAAGGAGCCTGGCTTCTTTGTTGGTGGCCTGCAGAAGCCACAATGCTGGTATCTGCCAGTGTGGTCTGACCAAAATGGCACTGCTGCCACTTCTGCCGATGCAGCAGTTCAGGTCTGTGTCACGCGTGGAGCGATTCCCCGCTCGCCTTCACTGTTGCTATTCTGCAGTTGCTGGATTCACAAGAGGTCACTGGTGTCTCCGTTGGTCTTGTGTGGAAGCCACAATGCTGGTGGCCACCAGTAAAGTCCTGCCAAGATGGCGCCACTGCAGCCACTGTCACCGCCATCATTTGGTCTCTTGAGTGTTAGCGAGCCGCTGCTTGCTTTCATCTCCGCTGATCTGCAGTTGAACTCACAGCAGGTCTCTGGCTTTTCTGCCAGCGGCGTGTGGAAGCCACAATGCCGGTAGCAGCTGGCACAGTCCGGCCAAGATGGGCCACCACCGTCCCTTTAGGTAAGGCGCTTGGAGCTTTTTACTTCCCTCTGTTTTGTCTTCTGGCTTTGATTCCATCAAATTTCAAATTTTTCCTTGTCTAGTTCAAGCTTTTGTTGCTTTTCTTCTGTCGAGAAGTTACTTTCATGGCAATTGAGACCCAAGTCTCAGAGAGATCGTAATGTGGTATCTCCCTTAGTCGCCATGTTGAGATTTCTGATGGGTTTCATTATGGCATGTGTGTAATGCATATAACACAATTTGGTCAATATTACTCCCCAGTACCTCTCCTTGCCCTATCCTCCCATCTCCCCTTGCTCCCTTCCCTTCTCATAAAGGTCTTCCTTTACTTCCATGGCATTCCTTTTTACCCTCTAGCATCCACATATGAGTGAGAACATACAATATTTGTCTTTCCATGTCTGAATTATTTTACTTAACATGATACTCTCCAGTTCCATCCATTTTCCTATAAATGGCACAATATTATTCTTCTTTCTGGCTATACAAAACAACATTGTGTATATATACCACATTTTCTTTATCTATTCCTCTGTTTCCAAACAACTAGGCTCATTCCATGACTTGGCCAGTGTGAATTGTGCTGCAATAAATACAAGTATTCATGTGTATCTCTAAAGTACGCTGACTTCGATTTTTTTGGATAAATACTGAGAAGTGGTATAGTTGCATCATATGGTAGTTCCATTTTTAGTTATTTCAACAACCTTCATATTGATTTCCATTCCAACCAACAGTATATAATGTTCACCTCCTCCCTGCCTCCTGTCCATCCAGAATTTTCTCCAACATTTGCTTTTGTCTTCATGACAATAGCCATGCTGACTGGAGTGAGATGAAGTCTGAGTATAGTTTTGACTGCATTTAACTGATGGCTAAAGATGCCAAATCTTATTTCATGTATTTGTTGACCAATTGTACTTCTTTTGAGAAGTGACTGTTTAGTTCATTTTCCCATTTAGTGAGGGGGATTGCTTTTGATGTTGATTTTTTTTTTTTTAGTTCTTTACCTACTCTGGATAGTCATCCTGCATAGGAAAAGTTTCTGGCAAAGATTTTATCCTCATTTATTGGTTGTCTCTTCATTATTTTAATTGTTTTCTTTGCTGGGCAGAATATCTTAAATTTTATTCCATCCCCTTTACTGATTCTTACTTTTATTTCCTAAGCTATAGAAAGCTTATTCAGGAAGATTTTGCCAATTCCTACATGTTGAAGTGTTTCTCCTATTTTTTCTTCTAACAGTTGCAAAGTTTGCGGTCTTATATTTGTCTTTGATCCATTTTCAATTGACTTCTGTATAGGATAATAGATAAGTGTCTAATTTCATTCCTCTGAATATGAATATCCAGTTTTCCCAACACCATTTATTAAAGACAATGTATTTTCTCCAACATAAATTTTTGGTACCTTTGTCAAAAACAAAATGGTTGTATCTGTGTGAGTTTGTCTTTCTGTCTACTATTCTATTCCATTGGTCTTGATGCTTATTTTTATGCTACTGCCATACTGTTTTCGTTACTATGGCTCTGTAGTATAATTTTAAGTTGAGCTTTTCACTCTTTTCTCAGGATCACATTGGCTGTTCTAGGTGCATTGTTGTTCCATATGAATTTTAGGATTTTTTTATAGTTCTGAGAAGAATGTCACCGGTATTGTGATGGGGATTGCATTGAATCTATATATCACTTTTGTTAATATGGCCATATTTACAATGCTAATTCTGTCAATCTGTGAACCTGGGAGGTCTTTTCATGTTATGTATCTTCAATTTCTTTTTTCAGTGCTCTGTAGTTTTCCTCTGTATTTCATCCCTTTGTTTAGACTTATTCCTAAGTATTTTTGAGGCTACTATGAATTAAATTGTTTTCCTGATTTCTTTATCAGTGGATTATTAGTGTAGAGAAAAGCAATCAATTTTTTATATTGATTTTGTATCTTGCTTCCTTGCTGAATATGAGTGCTGGGCCCTCTACCCAGTGCCATGAAAGGGCCTGGTGGACTGGCAGAAGCCTGCTCTGTAGTACCGGGCCTCTCCCATGTGGCAGTAATTCAGCATATTAATGGCAAAGATGGCGCTGGCAAATTCCTCAGGGGGAGGTTCCGCAGGTAGTTCCGGAGGTGGCCTCAGGAGAGCTGTGATAGGTAGTTACCTCCTTCCGTACTCATAGATGACAGGTGTCTCTACCTATAATAGATCCCAGGAGAGTGTGGTGCCACACCCTACTACTTGAGAACTTCCTGTACTACCTCCACTATAAAAGAGAGATGTGCTTCCTAATAAATGAGTTCATGCAAGACATGGCTTCCGGTCCGGAGGAGGGCCGTCGGTGCTCATCTCCCTGCCCAGTTCGCGTCACTCTTGGGCCGGACCCAAGATATGTTCATATAAGCTCTTTCCATGTACTCTTCCTGTGAGCTCTACCTATCATGATCTCTTCAGATTCTGAGCTCATTTTCTCATCTCAGGCTCCACCTGGGCTTCTACTGCCTGTGCTTTCTTTACGAAACCCTCAAGACAGGAAGCTGAGACAGTCATAGCGTTCCTCTGTCTTGTTCCACATCCCAGGGATCATTATTGATTGTTAACTGATGTTCAGTATCACTAAAGCCCCTTGTTTCATATATATAGTCTTTTTTCAGTTGTTTCAAGCACAACATAAATATTATGTTTATAATTAAATCTTAAACAAAAGCAGAATTCTCTTTCCAATAGTTTTAACATCTAAAAAATTTACAGGACTATAGCATGAAAACACTCATTCAGTCATTTTTTTGTGTGTGTGGTACTGGGGATTGAACCCAGGGTGTTCTACCTCCAAGCTACACCCCTGGCCCTATTTTTATCCTTTATTTTGAAACCGGGTCTCATGAAGTTGCGGAGGGCCTCACTAAGTAGCTGAAGCTGGCCCCGAACCTGGATCCTCCGGTCTCCGCCTCCCAAGTACTGGGATTACAGGCATGCGCCACCACGCCCGGCTCTCATCCAGTCATTTTAAATTCTCACAATGAATTAAGTGGAATTTCATCTGTGTTGTAAAGTTTATCATATAAATTTTGTACATATATATATATATGTGTGTATCTGAATTTGAACTATGTGCCTTTCCTGCTGACATTTATGAATATATACAAAGATATGTAAAAATATATACATGCACTCATGAATATATATAAAGATTTATATGGGGATAAAGATGGTAATATTAGGCCAGAGTGTTAGTTTTGTTAAAGGATAGATACTTTTAAATAACTTATCTAATAGAAGGAAAGATTGATGTAGAAGGTATAATGATAGTCATAATTCAGAATATATTGAATAAATGATGCTGTGCAGTTGGGTGTATATTTTTATACTGGACAAACATTGCTCAGACTGCATTCTCTGAATTGGAGGTAAATATGAGACCAGTAAAGGAAAGAATCTACATACCCAGTGTTATAGTTAGATATAGAATAGCCTCTTGAGGAGCTCATAAGTTAGTGTTTGGAGTTGATGTGATTGAGTCATGGGGGTTGTAATCCCAGCAGTGGATAAATACATTGTAATAGATTTATATGGGTGGTGGCCTAGGCCGGTGGGGTGTGCCTGGAGAAGGTGGGTCCATGGGGATGCAGCCTTGGGGATTATATATGGTTCCTCCTCCCCTCACTCCCTCTCTTGCTTCCAGACTCCATGATGTGAGGAGCACAGCTCATGTGCTCTCCCTCTCTCTTCTTCCCACTGCCATGCCCTGAGATCAGCAGTCCCCGGCCTCACATGGACTGAACCTGAAACCATAAGAAAATATATCTTCTTTCCTCTAAGTTATGTGGTCAGTTTTTTAGATTATAACTGTAAGGATGCTGATGGATACACCCAGGTTTCATATAACTCAATTATATATTAGAATAAATGCTGTGTTTCATTATAAGATATACAATATTTGGGAGAGTGTTTAATGAAACATTGGAGATTCAATTGTCCACTATTAGAGTTGGCTTTAATGGTTACTCCCATTTAAAAAAAACAATTATTATAAGTTTAATTACTAAGGACTTATAAAAGCATTGGCAGATAATTTGGTGGGCTAGGTGTCAGTAGTGTTCAGGTCCCTTGATATATGTTGCTAATACATAGATATTTGATCTTCATCTGCTTTGTGGTACATAAAGTATATACTTTCTTGAACACTTGTAGTTTTTCATGGGCCAATGAGTAGTTCTCATCAGTATGGCAAATGGAAGTGATTGTGTTACATCTTTACCAAAGTATTTAATTTTCAATGTGAAATTCTCCAGCTCTGTCTTCCTTTACCATGAAAATTGGGATGAAATACTTGTACAAGAATGGTGAAGTCAGACCTTGAAGCATCCTAAATCACTGAGCATCTGCATGGAAATAATTGCCTTACCCCAGGGTGGATTTTGCATGAGTTCAAAACATTTTTATTTTTTAAGCCACTGAATCATTTGATTTTACAGTAGTGCCTAGAGGATTCTAACTAATAGAGAATCTTATGATCTACATTTGTGATATGGCCATGTACATATGTGAGGATACCAATACCTATCTCAATATCTTGTATGGGGAGGGGGCTGGGGAGGATGCTGGGGTAAAACTCACCAAGTGCTGTGTGCATGTATATCACTATCGCTATGAACTATATTATGATGTAAGACTATAATGAACCAATAAAAGAATAAAAAGATAAATACGCTTATAATCAGTATAAATAAAAATCTGAATTTTAATTAAATAACTTGAATAGTACATAAAATTAGAACTGCTTCTGTTTGTTTCCATCTCCAAATAGAAGAGAAAAGAATTAAGAAATATGCAGTATGATTATAATCTTAGTTAACACTTCTCTGGTATTTAATATTAACACATGCGATCCCATGACATTGTTTACATTTTTAGAGAATGTGTCAACACTGCCACATATCTGTCAAGTGGTCTGTAAGTGTTGGATACACAAATCATGTTTGCTAATTGGGAAGGTGAAGATGCTATCACTCCAGAGAGAGGTTTTAGTTCTCTAGGAAACTGTTATTAATATTAGTCATTTTTATCAATTTGGCTCGGATTTAGCTGCATGTAACAGGAAACCTTATTTAGAGTTGCTTAAATAGAGTGAATTTATTTTTTTACACATAGCACAAAGTTTGTGATTAATCAATTGCAGTAGACTTAATGATGCTGGAGTGGCATCTGTGCAGCGACATTGATCCTTCTCTATTTATATCAGTAGAATTCAGACACTTCAAAAATTAAGTCATGATTCAAGACAGGAAGAATGGAAGTAAGTGTAAGTGGAATGGCAATAAACATTTCTGATTCCTCTTATCAGACGTTTTCCAGAATCCCTCGCCTTTTTTTCATCTCACAAACTTTCCTGTATAATATTACCCTGAATAGTAGCATATGGCTACTCCTAACTATAGTAATGCTGGAAATAAGAATATTTACATCACTTAGTCTCTTTTTTAGAGTAAGGCAAGGGAAAGTTTGTTGGAAAACATTTTCTGGTCAGCCAAACTGGAGTGTCTACTTTAGCTACTACTTAAATACTCACCTGTCAGTCTCTGAACAAGGCACCATTAATCTGCTGGAAATGATGTGATGGGAAAAGCATTATTCAGGTTTTTCAAATGTATGTTGAGGCTTAAAGAATTCCTGTTATTTTCCCAAACTACCCACAGGTCTATCCTAAGCATATTAATGAAGAGACACTAAACTCCAATGCTAAAGTACTATTTCAAACTTTAGTTATATTTTGAATGTAAGCCATATTGGAATATGAAAAGTTTCTTTTTGAAAGAATTTTTATATGCCCATACCAACTAAAACTCAGTGAAGTGTTGAAGTGTATTTTTACCAATGTACCGTGCTAAATTCAAGTGGGCTTATCATCAAAGCAAAATAAATATGCAAATCGCAATGTCACTGACACAAAAAAAAATCAGACCCTTTCTATATTGTGCTCATGAGAACTTTATTCTCTGTTCCTCAGCTATATTAATAATATAACTTTTTTCAGGGGTTTCACTCTCTATTATGATTAAATCACATCCAAATTTCAGTTACATCTGCCTCTTACTGTTAGTCCTTCATGAGCCTACTTTCTGCTCTATTAGTTTTCCTTCAAACTCAATTTGCTTACACACTCAAAGTTTCACTTCTTATGCAGGCTCTTAAGTGTTTCTTTGTTCTTACAACAGCCACTGTGTGCTATTGTACCATTAGGGATTTCCCTGGGTCCAACCCAGTAGAGATGCATTCTAATGCTCTTTGGAGGCAATTGTATTTGAAAAACAGCTACTTCCTGTGAGTACCCTAAATTGAAGTAGTAAGTCAACTTATGTAGCCTATTTATTCATTAGACAGTGGTAACAGTAGGAAAATGTGAACCATTTACACCATAATTTACTGAGAGTAATAAATATGGCTTAATCAATCACACCTCCTTTGTTCATGCTTTTTCTGTAGCTTGATAGTCTCTTTTATTCTAGACTGAATGGCAACGTTCAGAAGCCTATGAGAGAATGGCTGTGGCTTATCTTTATAATATTACTTTCATATCCCACATTTACAAGTTGCTCAGACACCAATTAGTACATTCAAAATTATCTTTGGAATTGGACAATGCCGAAACATTTTGCATTATCATGCACATGAAAGTCTCCAACAGATGTACAACATCCAATCTAAGATGCTACTATAAAATTTGTTTCTGGATCTTCATTCCATCACCTTCCAAGCCCCAGTATATGCTCAATGCATTTATTTTGGCATTACCCACTTCATTTTATTTTGCCATCCTCTCCTTCATGTACTATTGCTTTTGTTTGAATACAATTCCTTCCCACTAAAGCTCATGTTGAGGCTTGGTAACCAGTGTGGCAGAGTTGAGAGATGGCGGAACATTTAAAAGCCAATTAGGTCTTGGAGGTTCCCCCTTCACGAAGGGGCTAATGCAGTTCCCAAGAAAATGGATTTGTTATCTCAAAAGCTGGGTGTTAAATGTGAGACTGGCACCTCCCCTCTCTCTTGCCATGAAGTCTCTTCTACACTCTTTGTCTTGCCCTTCCACTTTTTAACCGTGTATAGTGCAATAAGTGGCCCTCACAAGAAGCTAAGGAAATGCTAGTGCCATTTCTTAAACCTTCAGAAATATAAGCCAAATAAACATTTTATAAAGTACCCAGGCTCAGGTATTTTGCTACAGCAACAGAAAATAGACTAAGACAATTATAATATTTATTGAGCATACATTATGTGCCAGTTACTATGTCTCAATTTAAGTATAGAAAAAGGAATGAAGTTATACGGACAAGTCACACAATGGAGGAGGGTAGGTTAATTTTACTTAAGTTACAGGTGTTATGAGTAGATGTTTTCATGAGGTAACAATGGAATAAAAGAAAGGAGTCGTCAACTAGTTTTCCAGGATAAGATATTATATGAACATGACACTTGATGTGTGACTTATTCTTGAGGAAGATGAAAAGTAAAATTTCTCTTGATTAAAAGTAATAGCATGATAATAAAATGTGAAATGTGGAACTGCCTGTTTAGGTGGGAACTAAAATATAATAGATCCTTGATGATTGACAAAGACTTTGAGGCATTTACAAATAATGTTAATACAATTATAGTATAGGCTTTCACTAACAAAATGCTGTTTTGGCAAAGGTTGTTAAACTCATGAAAATAGTTTAAAGAATTACTTTTTATATTTTAAAGCATTTTAATATTTATAGTTATATGGCAAGTTTCTTAATATTCATTGTGCTTGACCTAATTTTTCTTTAAGATATTTTGCTGTCATTTAATATTAATTACAACACTTGCAGTGGACTACATCGAGGACACTGTTGGACACAGCAGTTTTGACCCCACTCTGAAGTACTGTTGAGTTTAGCTCGACCAATCACCACGCTTAAGGCACCATGCTTCACCCCCACAGGCCCGCATTAATATTGGGCTTTTTTCCATGTTCCTATTTCTTGAATGTTTAACTCCAGAATTCTGAAAGATCTACTCTTTCAGACTCAGATTTTAGCTTATTGACTACTTCAGATCATGTCTCTTATTGTCCAGTCATATGTGGCCCTGAAATCTCCCAGTCATCTTCCATGCCTTGTTCCTGTTCGGCTGCCTTCACAGCATATCCCTATCTCAGATTTACTAATGTGTTTTTATGTATAAGTTTATTTTTTCCTCTTACCAGAATGCAGGAGCCATGTGAAGAGAGCCTGTAACTTTCTCACTTTCTGCATTATCTCCAATGACCAGAATAGGGCCTAGTCCCTGATGACCTCTTCTCAGCTCCAATTCACCCTCATCTCTGCGCACAATTGCTGCTTGGGCTCACTGCCAGCTAAGCACCAGTGAGACTTCGGCTCTGCAGGGGATCCGGTGGGAGACCACAAGCCAGGTTTTCACTTCTGGCTTCTGTGTCGGCACCAGAACAAGATAGAGTCCCAGGGTGTAAGAAATGGAATCATTCTATACAGAAATAATCATCACTTATCTAGAAACCGCCTAGGGAAATTTTATTACTTTTGCATAAATGCATCTAATGGCCCTTGCCCCATGGATATGAGAGGAATGGCATTGTTTTCTGAGTCTTCCTCTCCATGAAGCTGAGAAAATATCAGAAGACCTTGTTTTGGCACCTCAGTTCAGGCTGCCTTTTCTACCTACTGGTATGTAATGGGTAATGATTCTTGAATCCTTTAAACCACCCTGAAGCTGTAGTAAATTCAATATTGCAGTGGGTCAGTCATTTTTAAATAATTTTTTTTTTTTTTGCGGTACCAGGGATTGAACCCAGGGGCGTTCTACCTCTGTGCTACACCCCCGGCCCTATTTTTTTTTTTATACTTTATTTTGAAACTGGGTCTCACGAAGTTGCGGAGGGCCTCACTTGGTAGAGAGAGAGAGAGAGAGAGAGAGAGAGCTGAGGCTGGCCGCGGACCCGGATCCTCTGGTCTCCCCCTCCCAAAGTACTGGGATTACAAGCGTGCGCCACCATGCCCGGCTTTTTTAAATAATTTTTTTATTGGTGCATTGTAATTGTACACGATAGTGAGATTCATAGTGATACATTTATATATGCACATGGCACCACTTGGTCTATTCCCTTCCCCCATATTTCCCCTTTCCCTCCCTTATGAGCTCCCCATACATGATAGATTCATAGTGATATATTCATATATGCACATGGTATTTAATTTAACATCACAAACTTTTTCCTTTGTCTATGATCATCATGGTACTGAGAGAGATATTCTTCTGTGTCTGTCTTCAATCCAGGTGATTAGAAATTTCCTATATGGTATAGGCACTTCTCAACTTTCTTTTTCAGTCTCATTGCCTTCAATGAAACAAATCCTATAACAGCTTCCATCTCTTTGTTCTTGCTCAAATTGTAGCTATGATGGTAGGTGGTAGGACTGACTGGCAAGCAAAAACCATCATTGATTTTTCTGTGTATTTCTTAATTACTTTTAATTTTATTTTCAGGCCCACCATTTGACGTGGCCTCTCTGGCAATTGGATTTTGTATATTTAGGGGCCATGCTAAACAAAATAAGATGAGATTAAATCAATCACAAGAGAAAATCAGGAGACAAGGTAAACACAAAATGTCTGAGGCTGTTGCCAGCATAATATCACATAATATTTACAGTAAACTATTTTTATAGGTAGAAGTACATTACAAAATAATGACAAAAATATAGTGCAGTAAATATAGCAGTAGCATAATAACTTATTGTCATTAATAAGTAGTATATACAGTATATAAGTGTATGTGTTATACTTTTATACAACTGACAGTGCAGTAGAGTTGTTTACATCAGTGTCACTGCAAACACATGAATAATGCATTATGCTATAGTCGCATGGTGGCTATGACATCAGTAGGTGACAGGAACTTTTTGGCTTCATTACATTCTTATATGACCACCATTGTATATACAGCTGGTCATTTACTGAAATGTCATTACGCAACCCATGACTGTATGTGTATTTTAGTGTGTATGTGTGTGTGCTTGTGTGGTGAAAGGGGGGGAATAAGACAGGGTGGGGGGAGATTTATAGTAAAAAAATAAAATATTAAAATGAAAGATATTACAAGTCACATTGTTTAACATAATCAAATAAATTAGAAATACGTACAATACTGACTCTAATAATATCACTTGCTGGACAATTAAGAAACATAACAATATGAGGTTTTGGTGAAAGTAGAAATTTAAATAAAAATTACAAAGTAACTGGAAAGAACTTGGATTTTTGATGACAGAGAGATTTCTATTCTAGACAAGTAACCTCTCTACCAGAGAGATGTTTCATTTATACTCACTGGTCACAAAACTTGCTATTTACAGTCATTCCTCAGAAAAACCACACATTTCTACATGTTCTGAGGCTTTGTCATTTCTGAGTAAGAATTTAGTAAATTCTCAACTTCTGAAGATCTAGGAGAGGTCAATGCGTTTATACCTGGGTGTGCTGTTGGAAAGAGGTCCTGACTATGACCTACAAGACCCCTAACCCCATGGCCACCCATCATCTCTGCTTTCTGAGCTGTGCTCCTCTATGGACCTTTGCAGGGAGACAAGTCATGTGAATAAAGCATCAGCACTCATCCCTCAGGGTTCTGCTTCTTTGTTGTTGGTAAAAAAGAAATGTGCTAAGATACAAATGGGTTAATATATTACTTTCAGGTCAATACATTTGCATTTTAATAAGAAGCTAACTCAAATAAATGCATAAAAAATACAAAAATTTCAGATAGCACTGGCCAAAAAGAAGATAAATTTCTTAGAAACAGATTTTTGGGAAACTTTAGTGTTAGTGGGCAGAGGCTGAATATGCCTATTCACAGTGTTTGTTCCTTAAAATTTATTTCAATGGAGCATTAGAAGATCTAAAATGGTAAAATGTTGAAGGAGCTGGGGGATCAGCTGATGCATGCTGTTATAAATATGCAATCTCTCTGTGATGTAAATTTTTCAATGTAAATTAGAAATCAAGGAAAATATTAAGCAGTTGTTAAAATTAATGTTGAGTCTTGGTTTTGATTTCTAGTAAGTGGTTAAGATCCCAAATGCTTTCTTGATAATAGTCCTTGATGCTTTACTTAGTCTATATTGTTTCAGAGGCAGAAAATGGAAAATAGTGAAGGACAAAAGAGAAAATGAGTCACTAAGGAAGCTGACACCTCATTAGATTTAAAAAATGCTGCCTGCTTTTCCATGAATATCATTAAAGCCCTGAGAAGACTAAAAGGTCCTATCAAATTGTAGGCAGTGGAAGCAAGGAAAATAGCTCAACTAGTTCAAAAATGCATTCCCTACCAGAACTGAATCAAAATTAATTTAACAACCTAGTAGGCCACCCCATATTTTTTAAGAGAAATTGTTCCTTCGTATATTTAAGTGTTTTGACCTCCTTAATGCCATGAAAATGCTCCAAGCAAAACTGTTTCAACACATAAAATTGATTGATTTAAGAATAACACTTTCATCAAACATTAATCCAGCAAGCCTGTATTATATACCTACTGTGTACAGAGAAGCATAAAAGGTAAACTAGGAGATACACGTGTATATAGAAAAATTCAAGTAAGAGAAATTATTTCTAATCACAAGGTAGTTAATGTTGATTGAGAAAATAAGCTGTGTGACCATGAAATAACCACAGAATATAGGCAAATATAAGAAAGTGGAAAAAAACAACATAAATGTAACTCAGAACTAGAAAATAAAAGCAAAGAAAACAATTAGTATAATAGCAAGAGGAGAGGAATTAAGAAATTAAAATAGGAGTCAATTTAATTATCTTCTACTTATTTGGTATGTGACCCTGGTCAAGTCAAGCATCTTTCAATCCCAGTTTGCAGTCACAAGCTAAGAGTAAATACTAAAATTATCTAAAAGGTTTGATATAGTGATTAAATGAGGCAATGAATATGGATGAACTTTAACAATTATAAGTTCCTAAGAAAGTTTCGTCAGGGAGAGTCGTTGAGTTTGGGGTGGATATTGTTGCTCTGCTCATAAAAGTGGTTCCAGAAGATAACTGGGAGGGGCCTTTTGCATCCTGTATTTCTACAGCTCATTTTACAGCTAATTAAACTATGGATACCAAAATTCAAAATAAACTTTAAGTCTCTTAAAAAAATAGGTAGGTGTCTGAAATAAGTAAACACATATAGCTGTCGTTATTTCTCCTCTTAGCAGGTTTTTGTAGAATCAACACATATTTCTTTCTGATTTTAGAGATACAGAGATTGATAATTTGTGGTTCTGCCCCTCAAGTAGGTCAGATCCTATAATGAAGACAACTACTGATATCCCAGAAAACTGTATCAATGCTGGGTGCAGTGGTGCACACCTGTAATCCCAGGATTTGGGAGGCTGAGACAGGGGGATCACAGGTTCGAGGACAGTAGTATGCAGTAACATAGCAAGACCTTGTTTTAAAATAAAAGATAAAAAGTACTGGGGGTGTAACTCAGATAAAATAATGCTGGGTTCAATCCCCAGTACCACACAAAAAATCTGTATAATAAGTATACTTTAATAGTTGTGATGCTGGACATATGGAAAGAAAGATCAATTAATTTAGAAATATACTCTATATCAAGCACTCTAAGTGTAGATGACCATTCTTTTGAGTTACACAACATTCTTCCCATTAGATTTCGCCTGGAGATTCCCCTTGCCACTTAAATCATAGCAATCTGTCTTGTCTTTCTTTGCTTACTCATGAGGAGAAACAACTTAAAGCAAATTGTATTATGAAAAAATAATGTTCTAATTTTATTCTAATTTGTGGGTCATATTTGCTGAAAAGATTATACTTCTCGACTATTATTAATAATAACCAGGCTCTAATAGTCACATATTAGATTTCCTGTAATTACATTACTTAGAAATCTTACAAAGTCTATGTGAGGGGAAGGTTTTCATATCTAGTTAATCATATAATTTTACGTGTAATCTTTTAGCCAAAGATTACAAGTCCTATTAATTCTATTCAAAATGACAGGAATTCTTTAAGGACTATACATGAATTGCTACAACTTTTTTTTTCTTCGCATATAAAAAAGATTTTGGTATTTAAAAAGTACTTACTTATTTAATTCACTAATACCCTTGCCTTATATTTGTATGAAAATCAATGAATTCATACACTGCGTCTATTTTTTGGAAAACCACAAATATCCAACTATAATCTTTTACTGACTCATATATAATTGTCGACCTTGCTCTATCAATTGCATTAGCTATGAAACCAGTAAAGTGCCTACATGCTTGACATCTAAAATAATTAACTAACTTAAGGGAAATGGTGGGTGGTAGGTACTAAAGGAAAACTATCACTGTTCCTGAAAGAAGTATAGTATATGTAATTATAGGAAACAATAGAAAAAATATTGCTCTTCACAGAAAATTTCTATGTTGTTCTGCAACAAATTTTTAAATGATTGAGTGTGAAAACATGATTGAGCAGCCTATAAATTAATGTTTATGACCTAAACTCAAGAGCCAGACTATACTACTATTTTTGTCTTATGTTTTTAAAAAGGAAAAATTTTAATAAGCTCCACATGTATTTTTAAAATTTCAATAACTACTCTTAAAAGTTGTTTTAATTGGTACCGAAATACTGATGATATTCAGGGAAACAACATATGGTATGAAATTTTACAATTGATGTATCCGTATGTCACCCTTTGGTACCTTTTAATGTGTTGGGTTTTCCTTGTTTTCTTAGACCTAAGAACAGGTCCAACTTAATAAAATATACAGCTTAGCAAATTACATACTTTTTCTTTTGATTTAGGTTATTTATCATAATCTTATATATCTTTCTTTTTCTCCTTCCCCAATGACTCTATGAAAGTAATTTTGACTATCAAGATTTATTCCTTAATTGTTTCCCAACTCTTCTTTAACTGAGTCACTGGCAGGGCACACAGTAAGGATACTAACTATGGGGTGGCTTTAAATCAGAATAATCACAGATGATTATCAGAATGCTGGTCACACCATGAAAGTATTACCATCGATGACTTGAAGGAACAAGTGCTCATGGAGAAAACAGGAATTTCTTTAAGAAACATCAGAGATGAGAGAGACCAAAAAAAAAAAAAGAGCCATTGGAGACTAATTATGGGAAAATTAGTAGAAAAGGATGAATAACATTAAAAAGGAGGTGCTCAAAGAGGAAGTTCAGAAATATCACTAGGAATGGCATGACTGTAAATTAATGATCCTTGAGAATGATGGGTACTGTAGACATCATGGCAATGGCTACAATTGCTTCTAGGTATTGCTATAAACTGGGTACTTGTGGCTTTTCCTTGAATATAGGAGTAATCTTGAGAGATTTCTTCTTCAAGTTAGGGTGAGAGGACAGATAGGAAATAGTATGAGATATAAAAAGATCAATCATTCTCTTCTGAGGGATCGATAAATATCCCATCTAGGGAATATTATTTACTCAACCAAAACTTAGCTACAGCTATTTTTTGAAGTTCTGGCTATATGTAAAGGTTGTTGATTTTTTTCTTCATATATTTTGTCTGTTTGCTGCTCTTCTTTGGTCTCATTTGTGTCCTGTTCTTCGCTGTACTATTTCCGGTGCCAGTCTAGACTTTCTTCCCTCATTCTATATTCCCTTTCCAAGACACCCTCATACAGAGTTTCAATTATTCACAAGAAATTATGATTCAAAGTCACTTTCATTCCAGAAATTTGTTCTGAAGCACAGATCTATATATCCAGTTTCCTGCTTTATATTTTTATGAAATGTTTCAAATACCTATTTTTATTTTTCTTGGTTGATATTGTTAAATCTCCTTCATCTCTCTTTTATTGGTCTATATTAAATTTATATTTTTTTACTATTACTTCTCCTGTTTATAAAATTTTTGACTATTACACTTGACCACTTGAGGTTGTCCCAAAGCTTACTGAGATTCTGCTCATTCTTAGATTGCTTATTTAATCATTTCTATTACTGTCTTTCATGCTTACTGATATTTCTTTGGAAATATCCACCTTACTGTTATACCCACTTAATGAATATTTTAATTTATGTAGTTTGTTTTCTGGTCTAGATATTTCATTTACACTTTTATAAATTTTTATTTACTTTTTCATTATCTCCATATTATCTTTTAAAATTGTGACAAATTTAGAATAAGTGGTTTGGAATGTTTTTCTGATGATTTTATATTTCCGTCACTTGTTATTCTGTTTCTATTTTAGGATATTTCTTTAGGTTGATGGTTATATTTTCATGCTTAATCTGTCTGGTAATTTTCTATTCATTGGTAGGCCTTGTGATTGTCTAATTGTTGGGCGTCTGAATTGTATCATCTTTTAAAAAAGGGTATTATTTTGTTTTACTCATGGCCGTTAAATTTTGTTTGGATCAATTTGTACTTTCAAGGCTGGCTTTTCTAGTGTGGGCATTAAGTAGCTCTTACTCTAGGGCTAACTTTTACCTTGTACTAAGGCATGATCTTCCTGGAGGATATACAGAATATTCTTAGTGCATAATGAAGTCTTTTGTTGGGGATGTTCAGAAATGGAGTGTCTCACAGTTATATGTGGGCTCTGGTAATTTTTCAGTTTCAGTTTTTTGGCAGTTCTTCTTGCTCAGGGACATGGTGTTTTTCCCTTCTGTGTTTAATAATGGACTCCAGCGGTTGATCATACAGATTTCTGAAACTCTTAATCTCCTTCTAAATTTTCAAATTCCTGCCAGCCTAACCTCCTGAAATTGTGTTTTTACCTCAGCAAACTTTTGAGTTCTGTATAGGTTTCTCTTTCCTGTGCCACTGCCCATAAAACCAGGATAATAATAGGGCTAATCTTAGTAGTTTCTCCTGTCTTAGTGATTACAATCTTGTGTTTCATTTTGTTCAGTGTTTCTTTTTCAGTTTCTTTTTCTTGTACAGGGTTTCTTTTTCAATATATTTTCCATAGTTTTCAAGAATGGATCTTTTGTACTGGTCCTTCTGCCATGGCAGTAGTGGGAGATTTTCCTGCTTTACACATATGAGTATTACATTTACTTTAGACGTTTGTTCCATCATTATTAATGAATACTGTGCTGTTCAAGCACTTGGATTTATTTTTTATGCTGTCTGTGTCAGTGTCTACCTACTTTGGCATGTGTGTACATGTTGCCTTTCACAGTTTAGTAATATGTATTAGAGAGGGACAGAAATTCAAGTTTACCTTATGTTTAAGAAGATGAGCAGGGATGAATCATAAATCAAAGAATCCCTGTGCTTAAAAAACGTCACTGTAGATAATGGTAATGCAGCAATTAAAATAGGCAGTCTCTAGTGGGAAATTCACCTTTAAACTCTTAAAAAGAAACAGCATTAGGAAGAGACCATCTCCATATATTATCTATTAACACTTAGCATGACAGACAAATGTTGAAGAGGAGGGGAAGAAGGGTTTTGAAGCACATCTTGAGCTTTCACATGTCCACATAATTATATCATCTCTCCCATTCTGGTGATTTGTGTCAAGTTATTATTGTCTTTTCATACCAAGGTCTGAGAGCTCTTTCACTGACCTCCACATAAGGAGTAGGCAATGCTTTTGCCCAGGAAATGGAAGAGAGAGGCCATAGCAAGACTTAAGCCTCATCCCATGTTATCATTACTCTGCTATCTCTAGTTGCCCTGCACTCTAGTCCATAGCAACTCCTTCACTTTCAACTCACCTTACCACACAGGTACCCAAGTAACATCATGTCTGTTCTTTCTTGGCTTCAATCTTTGTTTTGTCCAGGTTTTTAAATTTTGTTTGCAGATGTTGCTGTTTATTTCTTTGCTCTGAGATTCCGTGCGTGTGCTTGCGTGTGTGTGTGTGTGCGTGCGTGTGTGTGTGTGTGTGTGTGTGTGTGTGTTAGTTACTGGGGATTGAATCCAGACTCTTGCTAAATTGCTGAGGCTGATCTCAAACCTCCAATCCTCCTGTCTCAGCCTCCCAATTACTGAGATTACAGGTGTGTGCCACCACGCCTGGCTTTAGGATTCATTCTTCATCCTAAAATTTCTTCAAGGTTGACTTTTGGGAGTATCTTTTAATATCAAAAATTTCAACTAGAATCTAAAACTAATTTTTTAAAAAATTCTTTAGCTCTACTGACTTAAAAAACAGATTATAGGAACCATTTAAAATAAATAATTTCACATTTCTTTTCCTTTAGGATTAATTTCAAAACAACAGTAATTGATATCAGACTATAATTTAGGCAGTTTATATATAGATAAGCTTTTGTGATAATTCTTATTCAATTCCATTGTTTTCTAGGATGTAAAATGTTTTTGCCTATCAATTAGAAAAGTGGTATGCTTTTCCAGTATAGGGCTCATATGGAAAGTTAAAACAAATGGTTGTGGCACATGGAATAAAAATGGCTTGCAGTGTATATTGCAATTGGGTTCATGAACTTGTATTAAAAACATTATGGAAAACATCACTACACATTCTGAACACCAAGAAATTAACTTTTTTAAAAGCATCTATGGGAACATGTTAAAAGTTTATATTGTGTCTGCATTTTACAATGATACAAAATACACATAGATATTTTAAATCAATCAAATGTGTATATACATAAATTATTGGAGTCCTGATCAGGAGAACATATTGAAAACCTAATTCAATACAAGTTTAAATATGTAAACTATGTTTTCTACATAATTTCTCTTATTCATTTGGTGAGAATTTCTAATGTACTTTAAACAATAGAACCTTACACAAGAGTTATTTTATAATATAAAAACTACATTTAAAAGACTTGAACTATTTTTATAACATAAAATAATACATGAATACTGCAACAGGTGAAACAATACAAAGAGGCATTAAATTAAAAAATTGAATCATCTGCCTCCATAGCCCACATCCTCCTACTTACCAATCTGAATTAACCAATGTTAACAGTTAAGTTATACCCTCACTTACATTTCTCTTTGCATGCACAACACACAGATATTTGTAGGCAAACTATAAAGAAGGAAAGTTGCTTCTTTGTTCCTACTAAAGTACATATAATCATAATATTGATAGTATATAGATTAACTCATATAAGATAAACATATCCTTCATCTAAAGACAGACCTAACATTTTTACCAATTTCCATATATATGTAAAAATGTGTTTATGTATATGCTTATATATTGATAAATTTATTTTGACATAAATAAGATTACTTCATGCATAAAAATATTTTAAAAACAACACTTTCTTCTTTTTTATTCCTTCTTTTTATTTATTCTCCCCTCTTCCTCTGCATCATCATATACACTGTTCCCTCTCTTTCTATGCATCATTCATCTAACCTAAGTACATTCAATTGATAGTGTGGCCTGTTTCTTCCTTACTTTTCTCAATAATCATATAATCACATATAAACACACTAGCCTTTATAAATAGGGACATTTGGGTTGTTTGAGTCATAAAATGAGATCTTATGGTATAGTTTTCTACAAAACTTTTTTCCAGTAATAACTCAAGAAAATTCCTCTAGTATAACTCTAATTAAACATTAAAAGCTATTTTATTAGCATAACTAAGCATCAATTAATTAGAAGTAACTTTGTTTCCATGTTTTCATCATTGTGACCATTGCTTTACTATTTTCTATGAAATAGGAATTTCATAGAAATTTTCTATGAAAAAGAGTCCTTGGTGCAATATTGCTGGATCAAAGAGTAAAATGGGTTTAATTTTAATAGATATTGCCAAATACATAGATATTTAACATGTAGATATTTATACATAGATATACATAGATATTTAGTAGATATTGCCAAGTACATAATAGATATTACAAAGAGACTATCATTATTCACACTTCCACACACAATAAAGAACATCCCTTTCTTACTCCCACAGTAAGATTTCATATACTCAGTATGGATGTTTTCAGTTCATACTCAGAGTCATGTCTTGTTCAAATCCGTAGAGCTGATTTAACTGGCAGGGTTAGGACTCAACCTCAGGCTTCCTGTTCTCACACGCAGCAGTGTTCATATCACAGTGCTAGAGGAGCATTTCACAGCATATTCCAATCAACACCAGTGTTTAGAGCTAGTATGAATTCCACAAACAGCAAACAAAACCACAAACAAAACAAATAAAACTAATGGAGTATCCATGATGAATGAATTTGAGTTGGAGTTTAGATTACCTGATTTCTTTGAAGACCAGCTTCCCAGTGTCTTTAAAATGGGTGATGTGCATGTTGAAAACACTTGTAGACATAATTCAGTAATCTTGACCAGAGACCTTCATGTTTTGTTAACATTGAAGGAAACCAAAACTTCATTAAACTCAGTTTTGTATATGCTATCCAACTGAAAAAAACCTTGGTATCTGCTAAATTTGAGACATTTGCACTTGCACAGGATTCTCAAAGGAAAGCTCCAAGACTCAAATTTAGTTTCTTGTTGCATGTTGTGTTATCTTTTCATAAAATAAACCACATAAAGTGAGTTTAAGAATCCTAGCAATCTCCAAGAACACAAATACAGTTGCATGATATAGACATCAAAAGAGCATTTCAAAAGAAGGATAAAAAATTGTCTGAGCTGGAAAACTTCCCCAAACCCAGCTTGTACCCCATAGGCTGATGATTAACTAAAGAGTTCCTGAGATTTTGGGTAGTTATAGTTGGTATTACAGAGTAGCTGGGTCAGCTTTAAAAAATACTTACACCTAATCTCTCGCTAAAGGAACAAGAATACTGGGGGAAAAAAGGAATTTGATGAAGTAATTCCATTTCCAATTCATGGGACATCAGATTTTTTCATTTAATTCATTGATTATTTCATTTATAAATTTTTCATGTTGCCATCAATTATTTCAACAAACATTAATTCCATCCTTTGTCCCAGGTACTGTAAGATGTAGGATGATGCATGTGTAGTTTTTAAAATTATGTGCGTGTAGTTTTTCCTAGGGATGAGAGGATGAATTGGACTATGTCTCACATACATAAGCCACAACCATACAATGTTTTATCATACCAAGAATAATAAGATATTTTAGTAATATAAAAACAAAATCATTCCTTTGAAGCCACAGGATGGAGATTTAAGTTCTAAGAATGTATGCATTGTCCATATGTCAACCTCTCTGTGCCTCACTGGTTTTCTCTTCGAAGAATGGTGAAAATAATACTGGCTCTGAAATACCAAAAAGTTGTTTTGGAAATTAAATACAACATGCACAAGGCAAAAGTATAAAGTACTATAACTTTCAAAATGCCATGAAATGTGTTTTTAATTTGAAATTTATTTCATGATATCCTAATAGAGAATTTTTCAGAAGTTGCTCAAGTGAGTAAAATGTACTCATGTGGTATGTGATTTGTATGTATTCATAATAGCTTACATACCATGAAAGTTCTTAAAATGGAAAAATCAATCTTGATTAGAACGTATTTTCTTGAAATAGTCGTTGAATATTTTTATAAATATCTCTTAGCATAAATATGGATTGTTTTGTTTTAGTGTTTCATTTTCTTTCATTCCAGTCCAATGGCATTTTGATCATTTGAAAAATGTGATGGCAAAGCTTGACCTTTCTTGCCTGAACAGTTATTTGTCTGAAGGAAAAAAAAAAAAAACCTTTTTCAACCACTGTCTAATCCTGAATCACACAACAGTAGGTTCCAAATCATAAACATCTCATGTGGAGTAAGTCATTTTCTAGGTATTGGAATTTCCTTTCAAAGTACAATTTTCATGACAAATTCAAAATCCAATCTACTGGAAAAACAGCCACTGCCAAGAAAAAAAGCAAGGCAGCAAGGTCTTTCTATAAAACCAGGCATTACTTTTACACTAGATTCAAAGTTGCATAACCTGCAGTAATACCACTTTGAAACAACGTTTTCTGAATACCAGCTATGTAGCTATGTACAATATGTATATGAAAATATACTGGGTTTTCCAAAAGTAGGAATGTGTGTGTGTGAGTGTGTGTGTGTGTGTGTGTGTGTGTGTGTAAAACCAAAAGTATTATTTTTAGTTGTTTTAATGCATAGTAGCAATGATATCGCAGCTTAATTTAATTTGTAATATTTGTACAATGTCACTGCAACATGATATAATGGTGTTAAAAACAATTTGAACTAAAATGGTAGACTAAGTTACAACTCTTAAATTTCTTGTGTGTGTGTGTGTGGGGGGGGTTCTGGGGATTAAACTCAAAGGCATTCTACCTCTGAGCTACACCCCCAGCCCTATTTTATTCTTATTTTGAAACAGGGTCTCACTAGGTTGATGAGACTCTCACTACTTGCTGAGGCTGTCCACGAACCTGTGGTCTTCCTATCTCAGCCTCCCAAGGATGCGCCACCACGCCTGGCTAACTCTTAAATTTGTAATCCAGTGAAACGGAAGTTGGTGAGTAATAACATTTTAAATAAGTCAAAGTAATAGAACATTTTATTCTTATTGATAATTCCTGAGTTATCTTTTGATTAATACCTAGTTATATTTTGTAAATTTTTACCTTTAAAGTATGATATTGGAACATTTTTATAAATATAAGTAATATAACATGCTAATTAATTTAATTTAATTTAGTATCTAATATGCTACCTAGATTGGTTGTGATGATCATTTCACCATATATATGAACATTCAATCATCATGTTTTGTACCTTAAATATATACAACTTTTGTCAATTATACCTCCATAAAGCTAGGGACAACCCATTTAAACAAATGTAGCATCATGCTGAATAAATCATTTAGAGACATTGTTTGAATGTCTCTAAAATTCATATACTGAAATCTAATCACCAAAGGAGATGGAGACTTTGGGAGGTGATTGAGTTATCAGGGCAGATTGGGACTAATGCCCTTTTAAGAGAGACCCCACAAAGTTAGCTTTTTCCTCCTATCATGTGAGGATACAAGAAGTTGCCATTCCATGAACCAGGAAGTGTGTCCATACCAGAAAATGAATCCTGACACCTTGGTCTTGGACTCCCCAGCCTCCAGAACTGTGAGAAATACATTTCTGTTCTATAAGTTACCTGGTTCATGGTATTTCATTACAGTAGCTCAAATGGACTTCAGTAACCATTTAACCTTGCATTTTATTGTGTGTTTTCCCAAAATATTTTATAGTTGATTGTCTGTATTTCAGTTTTTTCAATAATTTGATTTGCTTAATTATTTATTATAAGATATTTA
Organism: Glis glis; assembly: GCA_004027185.1. NCBI lineage: Eukaryota > Metazoa > Chordata > Mammalia > Rodentia > Gliridae > Glis > Glis glis. Next base: position 52,710 of record PVJS01002742.1, read on the forward strand.
ATATATTTAATTATTTATTTCATAAATAATACTACTTTGTATGTTTGAATTGAGCTATCTCATTATGTTTTGAAAAATGATGTGCATGCACATGATGAAATGACTATTTTCAGATAAATACTTTTTTCAGTAATGTAGATGCAGATTGGAAGTATATTATATACTGCCCCACACCCCTAAAAATGTTCACAACAACAAAAGCAAACAAAAGAATCCTTGAGTTGTATGAACTGGAAATGTCTTTAAAATTACAGGAGGGGGTTAATTTTTCTGTAAATTCTGACCTCTATTTTTAAGCTCCCCCGTCTTGTTGAATGAAATAAAGTCAGAGTGACTACCTGCAAAGCATTGACTCTAAAGGATTTAGGCAAAAATATTGCTTTTTAAAATACATTTTTCAAATAAATTACTTTCTTTCAAAGATTGATACCAGGAAGAATAAAACCTGAGGACAGATAGGGAGGAATGACTTATGAAATCATGACATTTGGGGAGTTAGGGGCAAGAGTGAGCCTCCATTTAACCTCCTTTTTGGCTCTCACGTGTCTTACAAAAGAATTGCCATGGCTGTTTCATTTAACCAGCTGATTTTAAATTTCTCCTTGAGGCTGATTTTATAAAACTTCTTTGATATTTTATGGTTCTACAGTTTTATGAGCACCATAAATGCCACAAACCTTAGAAATGGCATAGCATTTCAACAGGAGCATCTCTTCTTAGAATCAGGGTGATGCTAAGTTACTGACTTCTGTAATCTACTAATAGTCTCCCATCACTTTAAATTTTACTGGGCTGCCTAATGTGACCATTAGTTTAGTGTAACATTACCCGAGTTCTTTTATTATAGATCTTCATTACTTAAACATTTCTTTTTTTTTCCTGAGCAGATAATCTATGACCTATATACAGTACAACACTTTCCAGTATCTGTCTACTAAATTACAAACTTAGCAATACATCTATGAGCACACTGAACATATTCTTTAGAAGGCACTAATCACACAGACATTGGAGACTGGCATTCCTAGCAATTAAAGAATAAATCTTCAATCTGTTAACAGTGCTGTATGTGGAAGCCGGTAGCTGCATGGCAATTATCAGAGAACACTGGCAGAGTGGCATGGGGCCACATGCCTGTCTGTAATGTTTCAGTATATTCTACATGTTCCACATGGAAAACCACTCAGAATGGGGCATTACAAAAGCATAATTTTCATTTTGATTCCTAGAAAAAATAGCTGGGATGCTGCTGTTTTCCACGTTTTAAATATTTTCCCTTTTGAATCAAGTCCCTCTTTCCTCATTCTATCTTTTTAGAAGACTGTGTGGCAAAGCAAGTGCTATCCATAATGGATGCAATTTCCTTCGTTGTAAGTGAAATCACTCCTGCTGAGATCTTAAGGACTCTTCAGCACTTTTGCTTTCCCTGAGAGAGCAATAATTGATTATCCTAAACCTTAACATTGCCACGCAGGACAAGGAGACAGTCTCCGGATACACCTGCGATGCTTTTTGCTAAGTTTAGCTTTTCAAAAGACGATATGGATTTCATAAATACATTATTGCAGTTTGTGTTGAGAAGCGGAAAGCTCACACAAAAGGCTGAAAAGGGAATCATTTCAACCTCAAGCAGAAAGCTATTATTATCTCCATCCAGGATTCCAATTAAAGAATATCCAGGAGAAAACAACACTAGTGGAGATAATAATGAACCTTTCAGATGAGCTTTCAAGAGCTGCTTGTTTAAAGAGTAGAACTAATGTACCAGAGCTGCATACTATAAATTCCAGAAAGGGTATTTCCACCATTAGTCAATGTAAGCAAAATGGAGCAGTGAGCATGGAATGACCAAACGCTGTTAGGACCCAATTATTTTGCCCTTAAATACACTAAACACATGTGTTGCTTGCTATTTTACAACAGCGAAATAAAGGGTTCAGGGGTAAAGCACAGGACAGTGGACATTGCCTTGCCTTTATCTACTTTCCTATGAACTTATAACTGAAGAGACATTCCTAATCAACTTTAAAATACCAGGTGCATATCCTTAAAAATTGAGGCACAAGCCTTGCATGGTAGCGTATGCATGTAATCCCAGTACTGGGGATGCTGAGACAGGAGGATCATAGGTTCAAGTCCAGTTTCAGCAACTAAAAGTGACCCTCAGAAACTTAGTGAGACCCTGTTTCATCATTAAAAAAATAAAATAGGGCTAGGGGTGTAACTCAGAGGTAGAATGCCCCTGGGTTCACTCTCTAGTACCAAAAGAAAAAAAAAGGCACAACAAAAAGGATTTGCGGGTGGATAATAACCATATCAGCAACAAAAACTACAATGACTGTAGCCAAGAAGCCTGTGTTTATTGAGAGGCAGGTATATGTGAAGGAGTAGCTATCTTATTTAATCTCTGCAATAACCCTGCAGGGAAATATTGTTAACCACACTTCATTGATAAAATCAATTGATTCAATAATGCTTCAACATTGATGTAGCTGGTAAGTGACTGTAGTCAGTATTAGACCTGCAGCCAGGCTTACTACAGTTTATTTTTAACTCAAGTACATTTAGCTGATTTAAAAAAAAACATATATATATAGATATATATATATATATAGATATATAGATATATATATCATGGAGATCAGTGTGGAGATTCCTCGGAAAATTGGGAATGGATCCACCATATGATCCAGCTATACCACACCTGGGTATCTTTCCAAAGAGACTGAAATCAGAAAATCATAATAATATATGCATATCCATGTTTATAGCAGCATAATTCACAGTAGCCAAATTATGGAAACAACCTAGGTGTCCATCAACAGATGAATGGTGTATCAAATTATGGGTTATACACACAATGGAATTCTACTCACCAATCAAGAAGAATAAAATAATGTCATTTGCAGGAAAATGGATGGACCTGGAGAACATTATGCTAAGTGGGATTAGCCAGTCACAGAAAGTGAAGGGTCACATGTTTTTTCTCATATGTGGAAGCTAGGATGTAGTTGGGATGCCAGAGAGACTTCAGATAACGCAGGAGAAACTTCAGTGGAGCCATGTAGGTGGTCTAAGTAAAGGGGCTGGGAGAGGGAGACTCAATGAAGGAATCATTTCCATTGACATTATGTATGTATATGAGAATACAAATGTTAATCTCAATATGTTGTATGAGGTAGGGGGAGTGGGGAGGGATCCAGGGGAAAATTTACCAAGTGCCTGTGTGCATTATGTCACTCTCACTATGAACTACATTTTAATGTGAGACTATAACACCAATAAAAGTATAAAAAGAAAGAAAGAAAGAAAGAGAGGGAGGGAGGGAGGGAGGGAGGGAGGAAGGAAGGAAGGAAGGAAGGAAGGAAGGAAGGAAGGAAGGAAGGAAGGAGAAATAGCATTTGTATCAAAGCACACCATTTACTTTGGCAACTACACAGTCCTGCGAGGTAAGCAGTGATTAGGCTTTCTATTTTAGAACTAATACGAGAGGTCTAACAAGGTTCATCTGGCTTCCAAAGATACAGCTGATGACAGCTGAGATAGTTTTTATATTCAGCTCCTCTGGTTCCAAATATAATGATTTTTCAAACACCCCACAATGGAGTATGCTTCAGAACAGTTGTTCTCAACTTTTTAAAAATATACATATTCTTACAGAGAACTGGGACCACCATGTCAGAAACAAAGGACATAATTTTTCTAAGAATAGAATTTATATATTTGCTGATGTTTTATTATATATTTAATATTTATAATAGGATTTGATAATACAAAGATGCAATAATATTGGAAATATATTTTATTGCTATGATTTAGAGTACATCTGAATATATAGTTCTGTATTTGCTTAACTATATTATAATACTGTTTAGTATGTATTTTACTATGAATAGCAAAAAAGGTTTATGAAAATCATGCTTGTATTTACTATAGTAATATATATTGGTTCCAACAAGTGAGTGCTTATTTTATCTTAGTTACTACAGTGCAAGTTAGTTATGTTTCTATAATTATTCATTTGATCCTTATAAATAACTGAGCTTCTTAGTATTGATATCCCCATTTTCAGAAGAAGTTGTCGATAAAAGAATAAACTTTTGTTCAATGTCACAGAGCAAAAAAGTGACAGAATTGATGTTAACTGATGTTTTTAGTCAGCGTACTATATCACTAAAAATACATAAATATGTTTCTATATACACTCATATATACATATATATTTCCATATATACATATAGAAATATATATAGATATATATTTATATATATATAGATATATAGATATAAATATATAATATATAAATATTTATATATAATATATATTATATATTATATATTTGATATATATAAAATATCTATATATATATTTCTACATATATATTCTATATATATGTATATATATCTATATATCATATATATAAATATATGTGTATATATATCTATATATCATATATATAAATATATATGTATATATATATTTATATATACATGAGTGTATGTAGAAATGTGTCATTATGTATCATTATGATATAATGTATTCTATCCTACATACAGTTCTGTGGGGTAAACTTGGAAAGGGTAGTAACTGAAACTACAAATGAAAAGTGGGTAGTTATTATTCAATAATAGCAATTTTAGTCTTGCAGAATAGAGACAAGCAGAAGATCCAGTAGAGGATTATGTAGCATGAAAATTCATCCATTAGTCTACTTATTTACAACTTAATTTATGTTTGAATGCAAAATATGATTTTTAGTGTCAGGCTTCCAAACCCAGCCTACTTGACTCTTTGTTCCATCTCAGCCAAAAATAACCCCTTTTTCCTAAGCGCATATTTTCCAATCAACTGCTAATGCAGTGTTGTGTTAATTTGTTTGATGTGACCATATTTTCTGGCATGATGTGTCTAGGCACCATTTTTAAATGGGATATGATTTCATTGCATGGGCATTTGGGCCCAGAAAAATATTTGCCCCAGTACAATGTTCTTCCCATAATGCAAAGAGAATCAATAGTAAACTATGGATAAATTAATGAACTTTGCTTGGCAACTGACATTACTATGACTTTACTATTTAAAAAATAACTTACAAATAAAAATTATCCAAATTATAATATATGCTATTTAATATCATGTCATGTAACTATGCATTTTAAATAATGTTCATGCAAGTTAGAAACAAGATATATGGATATTTAGACAAAATTTTACTAAAAGACATAAGACACAAATTCAAATGAAAAATATGTTATTGCTGATTTAAAATGTATTCTTCAGTAAATAAATTTAGTATTTCATATAACTACTCATATTTTCAAGCTAGCCAGTAGCAGGTGCTGGTAGGATAGAAGATATTTTAAAATTTGCACATTGTCTGAAAAAAATTGTCAAGAATATACATTCTGAATAAAAAAGAGAGGATTATACCCTATTAAACTATTAAAATATAGTATAAAGATATTATGATTATTCTAGTTAGTTTTTATACAAATTAAGTCAACTCAAGATGGATCAAAGACCTAGAAATTAGACCAGAAACTTAGCAGTTACTAGAAGAAAGCATAGGATCAAATCCCCAACACATTGTACAGGCAGAGACTTCTTCAATATGACCCCTAAAGATCAGGAAATAAAATCAAGAATCAATAAATGGGATGCCATCAAACTAAAAAGCTTCTTTATAGCAAAGAAATCAATCAAGGTGTGAAGAGAGAACCTACAGAATGGAAGAAAAATCTTTGCCAGCTACTCCTCCAATAGAGAACTAATATCAAAATATATATTTAAAAAACTTTAAAGGAATTAGCTCCTAATGAAAGAAATGGAAAGGTTGTAAATCCATGTGATCACAGGAGGTATTAGTAATTGTAGGCCATATCCATAACAATCTATTCTAGTAGATTGAATACTCTGGCAGTTCTCAGGGATGATTGGAAAAACTTGTTAAGCTCCACTTCGAAGAAGAAAAAAAGGGATAGGTAATTAATGGAAGAAAGAAAACAAAACCTTTGACTAAAATGCTTTTCTATGCATTCCATACCTGGAAATAAGGAATTTAATTCCACTCTCTTATCAAGATTTTTGATGTTAGAGACTAGAGTTCTTATACCTGATATCACTGTCTTCAAGTCAAAACCCCAAGAAAGGTAGACAAATCTCTTAAGAGAATCACTGGCGACTGAATTTAGAAAGGCAGAATCTTACGCACTAGAATTGGGCAGGGTTTCCCATACCCAAACCTGGACAGAATTAGGAGTGTTTCTAGATTCCCAAGGAACACAGTAGGGATGGGCAAAGGTGGGTTAAAGGAAGTGTTAAAATTACTTCTGTCCTTTGCTGGAGTTCTTCAGCATCATGGGAAGCACAGAGGCAAATAAGAATTTTGGAATAGAGAAATACATGGTGAACTTAAGAAGATTCTCTCTCTTCCGCAGCCCGGAAGAGATGTCTAATGGACAAGTAGAAATATGGAGCAAAATATCAAAGACGACTCGAGCTATAACTCTAGGCAAATCTCTATTCAAATAAGATGTAGAGAAACACTTCTTATAACATTATTATAAAAATGTTAACTTAAAATGTCACAATACAGAGTTCTAAGCATACAGGTTTCTGTTCTCCATATCACATTTTCTGTAAACACAAATTACAAGCCCATAATACCTATATTGATTTTAAGTTGTTGTTTTTGAGAACTTTATTTTTGTGTTAGTCACTAAACACACCCAAGAAGATAATCTAATTTCAATAAGGAAACTCAAAATTTTCATTCACAGCTATTTCACGAGAGAGGAAAACACATACAGTTCTGTGTACACACATCCACACACAGAAGGGAAAGACCATCATGGAAGTTATCAAGTCAATAACCTTTTGCTTTCTTAAATATCATCATCATCATAGTCATTAGGGAAGCCAAGACACATAATATACTCATAGTTACCAAAGAGGACTCATAAAGTTTAAGGAAAGTAGGTGCTATGTCATTAAAAAAAAATCCTGCAAATTTCCCAAAGGCAGATTGTCTTAGGAAAAAATAAATAAATAAAAGGAATTGTAAATGTGATACACCTTGATGTGTAAGTAGGTAGAGTTACATGTTCATTTAATCCAGATATAAAGATTTTGACCTGGCCTCTAAAACCAGGATATTAAAGTCCAGGCTCACTAGACCAGGTTCTTCTATATGTAGAAAGTGATATACATATCGTGACTGCACAAAAGTGACAGGGCCGTGACAGCACAATGCCTTTTTATCTGCAAAATGTCAGTCTTTATAAAAACAACATTCAGTTGCCAATACCTCAGCATTTATCTTCCTTAATGTAAAATCAATATTTCAATGTAAACTAATTATACTGGGCATTAACGAACAAAACCATCTTGTCTTTTCAAGTGACTTGGAAATAAAAGGATGTTCAGGAACAAGTCAGCCATGTATAAATGCTAATTGGCTGGCTGAGATTTATTAAATTTTTATATGAAATAGGTGATTTACTTGATGGTACTGCTTTAATATTTTGCTGCCAAATGTGCAGAATCATCCTCACGTTCAGCTGCTCTCGCTGGTGGATGGAGAATACTAGAAACCAACTTAGCTTTGAATAGTTGGGAATATAAGGTTCCACATACTTCACTAACACAGAAGAGGAAGGTATATCTACCTTAGATAATACAGCTCTCTTGACTCCAGTGGAACAGGTTGAAAGCAAGACAAAACTTTGATGCTTTCCCCCAGACTCTTCTTTTGTGAAGACTTCCCTTCCCACCCAACCCCACCCCATCGGGCAAATTGACAGATGTGGTAAGAAGATCAAATCAGAAAATCTTCCAAATAGCAGAATACTCACTAAAATATAAATGCAGGTGTGAATTTATGTACAACTAAAGTGAAATACATACAATAATATGCCATTTTTCTGATTTCTAAAAGACAAACTGATAACATCAATTTCTATCTAGGATGTGGGAAGTGACCTCTATTAACATCCTATTGCTGCTATCCCAAATTACCACAAATTCAGTGGCTTAAAAAAGCAAATTTGTGGTTTTACAGCTCTTGTATTCAAAAGCCCAAGCTAAGTCTCAATAAGGCTAAGGTGTCAGGAGGGCAGCATTTCTCTCAAGACTCTAGAGGAAGATGCATTTCCTCTTCTTTCCCAGCACCTAGAGGCTGTCTAAGTACCTCGGCTCAGAGTGGCTTGCTTTTCTCTTCAAAGCCAGCAACGCTGCACCTCTCAGACTTTTCTTCCATAGACAAATTTCTTTCTGACCACAGCCAGGAAAGGTTCTGCACTTTCCAGGGTCACCGTGAGTTCGTCAGGGTAATCCGGGATTCCCTCCGGTCTGAGTCTTCTTGATCTCAAGTGCATCTGCAGAATCTCTTTTGCCATGGAAGAGAACAAATAAACAGCTTCAGGGAATGGCATGCGGGCATATTTGGAGGTTTGTGATCATTGCTCTGCCTACCATAACTACGCTTTTTCAGTTTTCACTGCTCATAAATCAGAAATGTTCAGGAAACTTCTGTATACTTCGCATACTGTCTTTCACTCAAAAGTGGGTACAGCCGGGCGTGGTGACACACACTTGTAATCCCAGTACTTGGGAGGCTGAGACAGGAGGATCCGGGTTCGTGGCCAGCCTCAGCTACTTAGTGAGGCTCTTCACAACTTAGTGAGACCCTGTTTCAAAATAAAGAATAAAAAATAGGGCTGGGGGTGTAGCTCGGAGGTAGAATGCTTCTGGGTTCAATCCCCAGCACTGCCGGAAAAAAAAAGTGGGTGTGACACCAAGGGAACAAAGCTACTGTAGAACATGGTGCTGGGAAACCACTTACCTGCCATCACCGCTGATGGAGGAGATCACATTTCTTCCAGACCTTTCCAAATCTCAAACAAGAGCTTCTCAAGGTAAAATATAAATCACAATAGAACTCTAGATGAATGCAATACTGGGGAACATAATTCCTGAGCTTTCTACTTTTTTAATAAAAAGAGAAAGAAAGAAGGAAGGATATAGAGATCTATCCCGGTTTCTGCTAGGTTGAATTAAATCTAAATCATTAATGGAGGGGTATAAGTCAAGGCACTTATTATTAAAGTTTTATAGACAATATTCATTTCAGTTATGTTTGCAAGGGAAAATGTTTTAGTTACAAAGGGGTTATTGTACCTTAAATTATTAAAATATTAATTCATATTTCCCTATGTTTTGTTTTCCCAATTTGTTTTAAATAACATGTTTGTGAACCGTTATTTTTAAGAACTGTACTTCTCAGAGGAATGGTGACATAGTGTTGCTATGAGTTTATCATTGGCTTAAGCACAGAGCCACGCTGTACTTTGAACTTCTTCAATCTTAGTAGGTTGTCTTTAATTTTCAAGATGTATTACTTCTTGTCTAAATTGCATTTAGTAAATGGAAGTGTCGTCTCCATATTTTTCAGCTTTCATGACAAGTTACAGACCCATTTGCTCAAAATAGGACAGTTTCAAAAGGGAGGAAGGCTGATTAACCTGCATTTGACTTTACACAAAGGAAAAATAAAAGTTTATATGGCTAGGCCATAAAGATTTTAGGAATTTGCTTAATACTACAATATAGGTTACCCCTTTCCTACTACTGAAGAAATGTTATCTGATTTTAGTGTATCAATTAGCACAGAAAATGTTAATAGATATCAGCATATATATGACATAATTTATATATAACTTACGATTAACACCAGCACACACACACACACACACACATACATATATATATATATATATACATATATATCTAATAATTGCATAAAATTTCTTTTTTATTATCTATTAAGTATATGTGCTAAGCATATTAGAACCTGGCCTCTATGCAAAAATACACACTTTTATAAGTACCTTATAAAACTTTTCCCTGACACTGTGGAACAATATGTTTAATACCTTTCTTTATCTAAGACATTTGTTGTGGAAACTTCAACAACTTCAGAAGAAATATTTTACTAATTCCTTTATTACAAGAGTGAAAATGGCATAATCGTAATACCCATTATAAACCAGGCATGGTGACACATGCCTGTAATCCCAGTACTTGGGAGGTTGAAACAAAAAGATCACAGGTTCAAGGCCAGCCCCAACAAATTGGTGAGTACCTCAGCAACTTAGGGAGACCCTGTTTGAAAATAAAAAAATAAAATGGGACTGGGATATAGCTCAGAGGTAAAATGTCCCTGGTTTTATTCCCTAGTACAACACACACAAAATAATAAATTTTTTTTTGTGTGTGTGTGGTAGTGGGTATTGAAGCCAGAGGCATTATTCCTCTGAGCTATACTCCAGCCCTATTTTATTTTGAAAGAGGGTCTTGCCGGGCATGGTGGCACACACTTGTAATCCCGGTACTTGGGAGGCTGAGACAGGAGGATCACAGGTTCGTGGCCATCCGCAACTACTTAGTGAGAGTCTCTACAACTTAGTGAGACCCTGTTTCAAAATAAAGTATAAAAAATAGGGCTGGGGTGTAGCTCAGAAGTAGAATGCCCCTGGGTTCAATCCCCAGTACTGCAAAAAAAAAAAAAAGAAAGAAACAATCTCACTCAGTTGTAGAGGGTCTCGCTAAATTGCTGAGGCTGATCATGACCTGTGATCTGCCTGTCTCAGCTTCTCAGGTACTGCGATTACAGGTGTGCACCACTGTGCCTGGCTTAATGTTACTATTACTACTACTACTATTACTACTAGTACTACCCACTACTACTACTACTAATAATAACAACAATTACAATACCTATCATATTGATAGTTCCATAGAAGCACATAGAGATTAAAAGACTAGTTCAACAATGATAATAAAAGAGTTCAATTTCCCTTTTCTTACCCTCACAAACCTTCTATTTGCCAACTTGTTTGTGCTTTTGCTCTGGTATACATTTGACATTTGGGAAATAAAAGAGAATCATCTCTCCTGGGAGCAAAATGGCATTGATAAACTTGGCAGAGACTTGACTGCCATTTCCTCAGTTTGAAAGACTTTTCCTTTCTAACATAGAAAATGAAGTAGTTATAAATGAAAAGCAAACTTAAAAGAATATTTCTTCAAAGCAAAAATGTAGCTTTATATTAAAAAACCAGAAGAATTATGGAAACATAAGGTCATCAAAATCACTCAGAAAACAGGAGGGTTTTCTTTTTTTCTTTCTCTTTTTATATAAACAAATATGAGTCGTCTCTAAAGGTATAATTAACTGAGATGGAAAAGGGAACACTGAACCAAACTAGAAGTAGGTCAGCTCATTTGAGGTTCTTGGCTGTACAGGCACTGACAGCTGGCGGAATATTTCTATATATAGAGAGGATATACAGGTTCTAGTGATTTATTGGTCTTTCTTTCCCTAATGCCTGTTACATAAAAACATAGAAAAGAAAACCTATAGTTTTTCCTCCTTGCTTAGGAATAACCTACACTGGGGAGTTGAGTGTAATTATGAAATGGTGCTAGCAGTGCCCAAGTACATGAAACACATTGCTAATTACATTCAAACACAGAGGAACTATGATTGATGAAAGAAAATGTTAGTCCTCTCTGACCTTATAGATATTTTAAGTAAATTTTACTTCATGTTCATATATCAAATAGTGTTTAATATTTAAAATACTAAATACAACTCCCCAGCCGGGCGTGGTGGCGCACGCTTGTAATCGCAGTACTTTGGGAGGCGGAGACTGGAGGATCCGGGTTCACGGCCAGCCTCAGCTCGCGCACGCGCGCGCGTGCACGTGCATTCTCTCTCTCTCTCCCTGTCTCTCTCTCTCTCTCTCTCTCTCTCTCTCTACTTAGTGAGGCCCTCCGCAACTTCGTGAGACCTGGTTTTAAAATAAAGTATAAAAAAAAAAATAGGGCCCGGGACGTAGCGCGGAGGTAGAACGCCCCTGCGTTCAATCCCCGGTACCGCAAATAAATAAATAAATAAATAAATAAATAAATACAACTCCCCACTTCACTAAACACTCATAGACAACTTAAACACAAAAATATTTGTATTCCTTTCTTTTTTAAAAAATTCTTAAATTTTTCAAATAACAGAATTCTACAAAAGTCAAAGTGAGCCTCTTTTAGACACAAGCAAGTCCCACCATGCTTGACTCATGAGACTCTTTTGTCCCATTCCAAGGACATCCAGAACAATTTGTCACTTGTGCCTCCTTGCCATTATATGCACTGCTGTCTGTTGGGGAAAGCACACTTAATTTTATTTTCCATTTGGCAAACTAAATTTTTTGTCCTTAATATATTTAAAAGCTGTTTGTCTCTGAACCTTAGTGGATATGGTTTGAGTAATTTCCATGATGCCTACCTTCCTAAAGTTACTCTTCCTCCATGAAACTTTCCAACCCACTTCTAGTCAGCTGTCTATATCATCTTATCTTACATCATTTCACTCTTAGCAGAGTCAGTTCATATACAACTACTATGTCTACAATATCATATCCTTCCTACCTCAAACTTCTGCAAAAGGGCTTATGTTCCCACCATTTCTACCAATGACATCAATAAAATTTCTTGCTATGCCCCATGGAAAAGATACCCCATATGTCACTTGAGCTTAGCCAAAGGTAAGAATATTACATTTTGTCATTCTTTACTTTTTCTCCTTATATGGTTTCTAAGAAATTACATTTTGGCCTACCCTTCTTTGTCTTCTTTCATGTCTCTTCTTATTCCACAATTTATCCAGAGAAGCTTCAAGCAGTCATTTCTTCGCGTCATCTTACTTTTCCTGAAAGATTTATGTAAAAACTACAAACTAATGACTGTTAAATTTATATATTCAAATATACACACACCAACTCTTATTAATACTTAAACATCACTGTCTCATACGTATATCAAACTCAACACATTTAAAATTGAGTTAATATTTGAACAGCACTTATAAGAGAAACTGGCCCATAGTAAACATATTTTTGTCAAATAAAACTTAAAGTTTGCATATTGAAGTTTTAAGTATATGAACTTTATATTCAGCCACAGCAAATATGAATTCTATACTTGCTGCTAATGAGTATGATTCTATAATGATTCTGCTTCATACTATTGAGGTTTTTATGAATGTTAAACTAGATACCATACTGCTCAATATGCAGGAAATGCTTACATATCTTATTATTGTTGTTCATATTATTTTTAAACAAACTCAGTGTCCTGTTTATTTTTACTACTGGACATCTTTGAAATCCATCCCATTTTATTATTCTCACCAGTACTGATCCAGTCTGAGACCTTATCATTTCTTTCATGTATTACTGAAATAGCCTTCTAATAACCATTCTAACTCAGTTTTTGAAAATTCCATTAAAATATTCTTCTCAAATTACAAAATTGGTTATAACATTCCTGTATTTAAAATCATTCATGGTTCTACATATCTTTAAGAATGCTTTTAAACTCCAAAATAAAGCAGTCATGGTTTTCTACTTTTCCAGGCTTCTCTCATCATTACATCCCTCTATCCTATGACACAACCTGACCCAATCACTTTTAGTACCCTTGATGGATCATGTTCACTGTCATGTTTGGGCCTTTCGATATGAAGTACTTTCTATCCTGCCTCTGCTTTACTTTGGTTTGCATAGCACATTATTTTATTTCAAAATGCAGACAAGGCAACTAATTAAGCTTTCCCTGATATTTCAGACTGATTCCCGTGTCACATTTTCTTTGTTTCATACTATTCTGAGCATTTCTCTATTGTTGCACATCATAGTCTATATTTTAATCATCTATTCACTCATCAGATGATTTTTTTTATCCTTTTTTTTTTTTTGTGGTACCGGGGATTGAACCCAGGGGTGTTCTACCTCCGCGCTACACCCCCGGCCCTATTTTTTTATTCTTTATTTTGAAACAGGGTCTCACTAAGTTGCAGAGGGCCTCACTAAGTAGCTGAGGCTGGTCGTAAACCCGGATCCCCCGGTCTCAGCCTCCCAAGTACTGGGATCACAAGAGTGCACCATCACGCCCAGCCAAAAAAAAAACTTAAAAAATATTATGAATAAAATCATATAGAATCCAAGTCACCAATTTTAATATAAAATCCTCATGGTAAGAATTACATTAGAAATTCTTTATGCCATAACATTAATAATAACTTATTAATAATAACTTATTAATCTTTGTGTACTTTTCTGTTTGGTTGTTGTTGTTTGGTTGGTTTATTTTGGTCCTGAAGATTGAACCCAGAAGCATTCTATGTCTAAACTACACCCCTAGCCCTTTTTATTTTGAAATGGAGTCTCACTAAGTTGCTAAGGTCTTGCTAAATTGTGGGACTGGCAACCTGTGTTCATCCTGTCTCAGCCTCCCAAGTACTGGGATTACAGGCATGCACCACTGAACCCAACTTATTTTTCTGGTTTTTTAAATCATTCATTATTTCTTTCTCTTTTCTATGGAAAATGAGGTCTAGCAGCTGGTAACAGTGATATGGACCTGCGATGATGGCATGCTTAGAAAATGGTTCCAGGAAATAAAAATTCAGTCCACTTCCCTCGGAATGTGTAACACTGTCTTCTGGTGTTTGTCTTATTATAACTGATTCTCCAAACAAAAGCATTGCCACACTGGATCAGATAAGGGAAAATTTCAGAAAGGAATAGCTGCTATCCTGGTTAATTAAAGAAACAGGTCAATACAAATATTCATAAATTCAACTACCACCTTAACATTATTATATTCTTCAAAAATTTATTCTTATAACTGATAATTAATACATGTCAGTTTTTAATCTGGACTATAGCAAAAGTTATCTCATATCTAAGAAAATATCCAAGATATTTCAAAATGGTTTCACTAAATTTTACAAGTACATTTACCCTTAACAAATTACTTGCTAGATATCTACTATACCTTATCTCCACATGCCAAGAAAACACAGTTAAAGAACACATAAAGAAAGCAGATAAAGCAATGTTTTAGTAGTAGCATCACACAGTATCTTTTTGAAAAAGCAAGGAATTGTCCTAAAACTAACTTAAAATTGTCAAGTGGTCTTTGTTCTCTAAAGGAAGCAATTCCATTATAATTGCCCAAAGGTCTCACACATGATATTAATAAAGCTCCAAATATGACATTTTCCTGCCCTCACTTCCGAAAATAAAATAAGTTTGAAAGAAATTTTAAGAAAGTATGCCCCTATATGTATTGAAGCTTCCAAAAGTTCTGAAGAGATCATGAAAAATGATTTGTACACTATAAATATTTAAAACCTTCTCTAACTCAGTGGTCAGCAAATTATAACCCATAAGCCAAATATTGTTTAACTCTTGTTTTATATACTTTTAATGTTTCTGTAATTATTCATATTCTGAGATTGAAAGTGACACAAACATACAGGTACACATCACTTGGTGTATTTCCCTCCTCTTCCCACCCTTCCCCCTCCTTCCTCCCCATACATGCTGGTGAGATTGGTAGTGATACCTTCATATTATCTCTTGTTTTTATAAATAAATCCTATTGGATCATAGCCATGCCTATTTTTTTCTATTATTTATGGTTGCTTTTGCACTATCATAGGAGAGTTAAATCGTTGCTAGAAGGACCATCTGACTCCCCAGAACCTGAAATATTTACTTTCTGACATTAATCAGAAGAATTTTGTTGACTCCTCCTGAAACTGTTTTGTTGTTGTTGTTGTTTGGGGGTTTGTTTGTTTGATACTGGGGATTGAACTCAGGGGTATTCTACCTCCAAGCTACACCTCCAGCCTTTTTTTTTTTATTTTTATTTTTTTGAGATAGGATCTCACTAAGTTGCTATGAGTCTTGCTAAGTTGCTGAGCCTGGCCTGGAACCTGTGGTCTGCATTTCTCAGCCTCACCTGGGATTACCGCTGAAACTCTTTTAATTCATACATGATTAAATTATTTTAAAACATCTTCTTAGACCATCACATCATAACATTCTTCAAATACAGATGTTCAAACATTTTCATGTGCAAACACATATATGTATATTATACACACATATGTATATATCATATTCTAAAATAGCACTACATCTAACAGTATTTACAAAATTACAAATCTTCAGTGTTCTTTGCACAACACTACTAAATTAAGCCTTAGGAGGGCTTTATGTTTTGAGTTCCTACCCGGGGAACTGCAATTTAAGAATGTAAACTCCAACCTAATTTAAGAATATATTCTTGTAACAAGTAGTTGAGTCTCAGGCAACCATAGCAGCCAAACTTCAGTCAATCATAGTCTGCCGATTGATCAGCCTATGTCTATACAAGCAAATGCTAAGCTGTAACCACGAGCTGCTTCTGGACATCTCCATTTTTCTGTCTCTAAGTACTGTCACATTCTTGGGTGGGGCTCTGTGGACCGCTTCTGATACTTAATGATTCCCAATTCATGAATCATTATTTGTTCAAGTAACTTCCACTAACTTTAATTTATCTAACGATTTTTATTTATCAACTGTAAAAGCCACATGCATTATTCAGTGGATGAACAACTCCACCTTTGGATATCTCACCTTTGCAGAGGTGGCATGGCATGGTTGCCTTATCTGATAGAATTATGAAGCTTGCATTTGCTTGGGCAGTGCAAGAAAAACAGATAATTCAGTCCAAGAGTATGTTGACAAAATAGATAGGGAGAAGGTCAATTTAGGAGGCTAGAAAAAGGGAAAATAAAATAGACGAGACTATCAGACCAATACAGAGTAACAAGCTGAACTTGTTCAGTAACCGCACACTTCAGCCTGAAAAAAGAACTTTTAAAATGAGTGAAATATATGTGATAATGGGTCTCAATAAATTGAATATCAGATGGCAAAGGCTCATGATCCTTGAAAAGTGAAAAGCAAAGGAGATAAGGCCATTTTTTTGCAGTTTTCTGCCTACAGAGTTTATGATTATTGTACAGCAGAGCTCTTATTCTGCATGAGTTGTAGAATGGGGCTAGAGTTGGAGGGGTTATAAAGCTAGTGTCACAAGGTAGACTGATAGAGGGGAGGGAGCTGCATAGAGAAAAGAATTTCAGAGAACTTCCAAGAATTCCCCTTGAGTATTCCGCTGAATACTGATTAGCTCATTTATATGAGGCAACTAGCCAAGACTGAGGAACAGAAAACAGGAGTGTTACCAACCCCATGGTTTCTTGTGCTCTCTATTAGAAGAATCATATTGGCACAGAAACAGGCTTCTTATTCTTACATCGGAACACAAGGGAGGAAGCATGCAGAGGACAGAAATCCCAGGCTAACTCAAACAAAGGGCAAAAGTGTACAGCTTTTATGGCATCTACGGAGTAGGCAGGACCCGGTGTCTTGATGTCAGTACATGTAGAGCATGTAGAGGTGGAATTTTAGTTGCACCTGCGCTCTTCTTTATTATGCTTCTTCATATGACACATGACTCTTTGTCATGTGTCAACGTAGAGATCTTAAATCTCTACGTTGGGGTGTTTTTTTAATATACTGAGGGTTGAACCCAAAGGCACTTTAGATCTGATCTACACCCCAGCCCTTTTTTTATTTTGAAATAGGGTCTTACTAAGTTGTTGAGTTTCACTGAATTGCTGAGGCTGGCCTCAAGCCTGCAATCCTCCTGTCTCAGTCTTCAAAGTACTAGGATTATAGGCATGTTCTGCATCCCCCTGCTTCAAGGTGTGAATTTTTAATATGCTAATATTTTTAAGGTAACTATAGCTTATTTTAGTGACTATTTTATTCATGCATTTCTCCTGGTCACCTGTAATTTGCCCCTTATCATCTTGAATTGCTAGTTTTATTTTCAGAACAAGGTAGATTATTTTCCTGGCCCAGTGGGTTTGATTTTTTTTTTTTTTTTGGTGGTGCAGGGGATGGAACCCAGGGGCATTCTACCTCCGAGCTATATCCCCAGCCCTATTTTTTATTCTTTATTTTGAAATAGGTTCTCACTAAGTTGCGGAGGGCCTCACTAAGTAGCTGAGGCTGGCCGTGAACCCGGATCCTCCCATCTCAGCCTCTCAAGTACTGGGATTACAAGCGTGTGCCACCACGCTCTGTTTGGGTTTGATTTTAATGACTCTTTTTTTCTTGACTCTGACTTCTTGGTATTTCTACTGACTGCATAGTCTTTGAGGACTGAGCTGACTTCCAAAACTCTCATCTCCAGGTATGTCATCTCAATTCCGTAGCCTTGAAGACTGCTCTATTTTTTTAACTCCCAATTTTCTGGTGTATTTGATAATCCCATAAGACTAAGGGCTAGTTTGGCAGTCTCAAAAGGATTCCTGGAAAAACTGTTTGAATTTACTAAAGGTAGCACTGAAGACTGATCCCACTAGTCATAATTCATTAACATTGGCTAAAGTATTCAGGGTGGATTAACATAGTAGTAGAGAAAAATGAGAAGTAGATCAAACTGGTCTTGTCCCACCAAAAAATGTTTAAAATCAAGACTCTAAGAAATAAGGGTATTTTCAGATAACTCAATCATGTCCCAGAAAAAAGCTCAAATTATTTAATTAAATGCAGCAATAACCAAATTCCAACAAAGTAGAAGTCATAATGCCTAAAAACTGCAAAAAATAAAACACACACACAAAAATTTAAAAAAATAGAAAAATGCCAGGCATCATAAAAAGAAGGTATGTCAAGCCATAGTAAAAAAGATCAATCACTTGAAAATGATGCAGAAGAAAACATATGATAAGATTAATAAACACGGACATTAAACCATTATTGAAATTCTTTCCCATGTTAAAAAAGGTAGAAAAGGATGGCAAATATAATATATAGACACAGAAAACATGAATCAAGATTCAAATAAAACATTTAGTGATAATATGATGTCTTAAATATAAATACACTAGATGTGATTAATCCAAATTAGATGTTACAGAAGAAAATAACAATAAATTTGATGACACTGAAATAGAAATAATCTAAGATGAAACATAGGAGAAAAAAGACTAAGAAAAAAAGGGTATCAGAAATGAGAAAGGTTCCAAATTGATTTTAGTAAATAATACTGAAAAGTTCCTTCTAGGTTTTCCATTTTGTTGGAGTATAGTTTTTCAAAGTAGTTTCTGATGATCCTTTGGATTTCCATGCTGTCTGTGGTAATATCACCTTTTTCATTTCTTATTTTAGTAATTTGGGTTGATTCTTTCATTTGGTTAGGTTGGTTAATGGTTTATCTATCTTGTTTATTTTTTTCAAGAAACCAGCTTTTGGATTTTTTGACTTGTTGGATTTTTTTTCTCCTTCATTGATTTCTGCTCTGATTTTAAGCTGACTAATAACAATAAAAGAGATTGAAATAGCAATGAAGAGCCTACCATCAAAGAAAAGATTAGGACCAGATGGGTTCCCAGCCAAATTTTATAAAACATTTATAGAAGATCTAATCCCAATACTTCTCAATCTATGCCATGAAATAGAGATGGGACTCTCCCAAATTCATTCTATGATGCCAGCATGACATTAATACCAACACCGAATAAAGACAGCTCAGGAAATAAAAAAAACTACAGACTAATATCTTTGGTGAACTTAGACGCAAAACTTCTAAACAAAATACTAGCAACATGCATTCAAAACCATGTCAAGAAAATTATACAGCATGACCAAGTGGGATTCATCCTAGGGATGCAAGGCTGGTTCAACATACAAAAAACAATTCATGTTATTCACCACATAAACAGAACTAAGGACAAAAACCACATGATCATTTCAACAGATGCTGAAAAAGCATTCAACAAAATCCAACACCTATTTATGCTAAAAACACTGCAGAAAATTGGAATAGAAGGAACTTACCTCAACATTATAAAGGTAATATACAATAAACCCACAGTCAACATCATATTGAATGGGAAAAAAACTACAATTCCCTTTAAAATCAGGAACAAGACAAGGAAGCTCACAATCACCCCTCCTTTTCAAAATAGTACTTGAGACTCTAGCCAGGGCAATAAGGCAAGAGAAGGAAATCAAAGGAGTACAAATAGGGAAAGAAGAACTGAAACTATCTCTACTTGCAGATGACATGATCTTATACTTAGAAGAACCAATAAACTCAACCAAAAGACTTTTATAACTGATTAACAAATTCAGCAAATAGTCTAGATACAAAATCAATCTAAAAATTTCAGAAGATACTATATATACCAACCATAAATCCACTAAAAAAGAAATACAGAAAACATTTCCAATCACAATAACCCCCTAAATGGTAAAACACTTAGGAATAAACCTAACCAAGGAGGTAAAAGAGTTCTACAATGAAAATTATAAAGCACTGAAAAAAGAAATTGAAGAAGATCTTAGAAGGTGGAAGGACCTCCCATGCTCTTGAATAGGCAAAATAAATATCATCAAAATGGCCATTCTTCCAAAAGTGATCTACAGATTCAATGAAATCCCCCATTAAAATACCATGAATGTTCTTCACAGATATAGAAAAATCAGTTCTTAAATTCATTTGGAACAAAAAACAAGAATAGCCAAAATAGTTCTCATCAATTAGAACCATGCAGGAGATATCACAATACCTGACTTCAAACTATACTACAGAGTATACAGTATACTATACCATGCCGTTTTTATTGTAATAAGAACAGCATGGTATTAGCACAAAAGCAGATACTTTGAGCAATAGAGGAGAATAGAAAGTTCAGAAACAAATCCACACACTTACAGCCAATTGACTTTTGATAAAGGGACCAAAAAATGCACTGGAAATAAGATAGCCTCTTCAAAAAATGGTGTTGGCAAAACTGGTTATCAATATGCAAAAAAAAATGGAAATAAACCCCACTTTCTCACCCTGCACAAGAGTCAATTAAAGATGGATCAAAGACCTGGAAAATAGACCACAGACCTTGGAGTTACTTGAAGAGGCATAGGACCAACAATCCAACATATAGGCATGGATAAAAACTTCCTCAACAAGACACCAAAGGCACAAGAAATTAAAATGAGGATTAATACATGGGATTGAATTAAACTGAAGCGCTTCTGTGCAGCAAAGGAAACTATCAAGAACCTCAAGACAGAATAGGAGAAGATCTTTGACAGCTAAGCCTCTGATAGAGAACTAATATCTAGAATATACAGAGAACTCAAGAAACTCACCACCAAAAAAGCAAACAAAGAACCCAATCAGAAAATGGGCAAGTGAAATAAATAGACACTTCACAAAAGAAGAAATAAAAATGGCCAATAAATGTACAAAAAATGTTCAATGTCATTAGCTATCAGAGAGATGCAAATCAAAACTACTCTGAGATTTCACCTAACCTCAAGTAGAATGGCAATCATTAAAAACACAAAAAATAACAAATGCCGATGAGGATGTAGAGAAGTAGGAACCCTGATACACTGTTGGTGGGATTGCAAATTCGTGCAACCACTTTGGAAAACAGAGTGGAGGATCCTCAGAAGAATGGGAATGAACCTACCATATGACCCAAGCTATATCATTCCTGGGTATCTACCCAAAACAATTGAAACCAAACCACCATAGTAATGGATGCATATCTATGTTTATAGCTGCAGAATTCACAATTGCCAAACTATGGAATCAGCTGAGATGTCCATCAACAGATGAATGAATTACAAAACTGTGGGATATGTACACAATGGAATTCTACTGGGCCATAAAGAAGAACAAAATTATGTCATTTGCAGAGAAATGGATGGAAATGGAGAATATTATTCTAAGTGAGATCAGTCAGTCACAAAAAGTGAAATGTCGGATAGTCTTCTTAATATATAGAAGCTAGGGAAAAATTGGGACATAGGAGGGGCTCCAGACAAAGGAGGAGAAACCTTAGTGGAGTGAAGGAGGGTCCTAACTGGGGGAAATGGGAGGGGGGAGGAAGACCTGAAGAGGGAAGCATCTCAATGAGCATGCTGTACATACACAAACTTATTAAAGCCAATCACTGTGCTGAGCACTGGAAGGAGGGGGGGACAATGGGATGGGAACTGGGGGAGGGCTCAATGAGTACTGCATGCATGTATGCCTCTATGACCCTGAACTTCAGCAAGATGTATGATTGCAATGCACCAATAAAAATAAATAAATATTTGAGTTTTAGAATCAAAGAAAATTAAGAATCTAGGGAATATAAATATGAAGACTATATTATAAAAAATACTGAAAGGTTCCCAAATTTTTAAAAAAGTATAAATCTACACTCAAAAACATAATTCAAAAAATAAAAATTAAAAAAACACTTAAAGGCAGGCACAAATCTATCCAATTTCTTAAGATCAGTGATGGAGAAAATCTTAAAATAAGCCCAAGAAAATAAGATATTTTATATTCAAAGAATCTAAATTAAGTAATACAATGCATTTCTGGGCAGAAGATAGTGGAACTATGTACTCAGTGCATTGAAAAAATAAAAGTCAACCTAGGGGTCTTTATCAAGCAAGAATCAACTTTCAAAAATATAGAAGGATGAAAAGTAGCTTTTAGACTCATAAAAGTTGAAAGTGTTCATCATCTGCCATATCACACTAACAGAATGATAAAAGGAATCTGGAATCTTTGGGCAGAAGAAAAGTAAAACTAAGTAGAAACCTGCAGCTAACTTAAAGAATGGTGAATGCCTCAAATAATACTAAATTGTTAAATATAAAGACTTTTTTCCATATTATTTATATTTCTTTAAATGAAAATGATTAAGGCCTCGGTGTCACCTCCACGGCCTCTGCGTCCGCCCCAGGCCTCGGTGTCACCTCAGCGGCCTCTGCGCAAGGTACCAGACCTAGGCATCCCTGCGCATCACCCCAGCAGCCTCTGCGCCTGCCCTGGGCCTTGGCACCCCCCCTGCATCACCTTGGCGACCTCTGCGCCCACCCCAGGCCTCGGGGTCACCTCGGCGCCGACCCCAGGCCTCGGCATCACCTCGGCGGCCTCTGCGCAAGGTGCCAGACCTCGGTGTCCCCGTGCATCACCCAAGCAGCCTCTGCGTCCGCACTGGGCCTCAACGTCCCCCCCCCCGCGTTACCCAGAGGCCCTCTGTGCCCACACCAGGCCTCAGCATCACTTTGGCAGCCTCTGCGCCAGGTACCACACCTCAGCGTCCACGCCTGTCACTCCGGCAGCCTCTGCGCCCACCCTGGGCCTCAGTGTCTACCCCCCGCGTCACCTTGGCAGCCTCTGTGCCCACCCCAGGCCTCGGCATAACCTCGGTGGCCTCTGCGCCAGGTATGAGACCTCAGTGTCTCCTCACATCACCCCAACAGCCTCTGCGCCCTCCCCAGGCCTCAGAGTCACCTCGACTGCCTCTGCGCCAGGTACCAGACCTCGGTGTCCTCCCGTGTCACTGGTCCCTCCACGCCCAGCCTCAGACCCCGGCGACCTCCTGCACATCCCGGGCAGCCTTCCGTGCCCTGCCTTGGACTCCGGCGCAGCCACCAGATACCCAGAGCCTACACCCCTCTCTCCCGCACGGGAGCCTCTGGGCCACACTTCAGAGGCCAGATACCTTCCTGCGCCGCCACCCAAGACCCATGCAACTCTCCGGGCTGTCTCTGAGTCAGGGCATGCCCCAGAGCTGCCACCTGAGATCTAGGAGCACACGCTCCCCCTGGGACCCACGCATGATACTCTGTGCTGCGCTTCAGACCCTGTGCACCCCTAGGAGCCACTACTTGATACCCAGAGCCCGCACTTTCAACAGGCCCTTTCCAAATCCTCAGCGCAGCCTATCAGAGCCCGGGCACCCTCTGGCAACACTGCCCAAGACCCGGAGCATGCGTGCATCCCTAGGGGCCTGGGCAACCCCCAGCACTCACGCCTCAGAAACAGGGCACATTACGGCACTGTCACACGCGCCTCAGTGCCCGAACCCAACACCGGGCCTCAAAGTGCTCCTCATGTGCCAACACCCGAGCTCCTGACCCTGTGTACCCCTATACACACAATACCACACCCCAGCCAACCAGACAAGAGGGATACACAGCCTGCATTGTACTGACCCAATTGGGACTACAGGAACCATCAAGAGGTCTCATACACAGAAAGTAAGATGATGCAGAGGCAACAGAAACACAAAAGGGAAAACACCGAAAATACAAGAATGAAGAACAGTGAGGAAACAAGAAACACCCACAATTCATCAACAAGTGAGATCACTGATTCAGACCTGCAGGAAATGCAAGACGGAGAATTCCGAATTTTGATCTTCAGATTGATGAAAGGCCTCAAAGAAAGCATAGAGGAGATGAAGGAGGAAGTTAAGGCTCTAAGGAAGAATCAGAAAGAAACTCTGAACTAAACGAAGGAATCAATAAATGAATTAAAGACTGCAATAGAAATCAACTCGAGTAGGCTCAACCACATGGAAAATAGGATACCACTCCTGGAAGACAGCTCATTCAAAACTGAGAACACAGTCAATGATATACAGAAGATATTACAACACACCCTGGCCATTCAAGAAATACAGGCTAATGCAAGACATCCTAATATAAGAATAAAAGGCATTGAAGAAGGTTTAGAAGCACAGACCAAGGGTATAAGAAACCTCTTCAAAGAAATAATTTCAGAGAATTTTCCGAACATAGAGAAAGATTTGGATATACACATACAGGAGACATATAGAACACTGTTAAGACAGTCCCAAAGAAGGACCTCCCCTCGGCACATAATAATTAAAATGACTAACATAGAGCCCAAAGAAAGAATCCTAAAAGCGGCAAGAACAAAAGAATGGGTGACATACAGGGGCAAAACAATAAAAATCACCCCAGACTTCTCAACCTAAGTCAGGAATGACAGGAGGGATTGTTACGAAGTACTCCGGACCCTGGAAGAAAACAACTTCCAATCAAGTCTGAAATACCCAGCAAAGCTATCATTTAAAATTGATGGAGAAATAAAAAATGTTCCATGATAAACAAACATTTAAAGAATTCATGAGGATCAAGCCAACACTAGAGAAAATACTAAAAGAAATAAACCACAATGAAGGAAAAACAAGCAATTTTCAGAACCACAGGAGAGGTGAACTCCACCAGGTAGGCAACTAAACAAGGAGATTTGTCACTACAGCAAATATAAACTAAAACTCAAAGTGATAGGAATAAAAATCATATCTCTATAATAACATTGAATGTCAAAGGACTCAACTCCCCAATTAAAAGGCACAGACTGGTAATGTGGATCAAAAAGCATAACCCAACTATATGCTGTCTACAAGAAACTCACCTTCTAGCCAAAGATACTCATATACTAAAGGCAAAAGGATGGAAAAAGATACACCATTCAAACGGAGATTGAAAACAAGCAGGGTTAGCAACACTTATATCAGACAAAACAGACTTTAAGCTAAAACACATCAGAAGAGAAAAAGAGGGTCACTTCTTATTAATAATAGGAACAATCCAACAAGAAGATATAAAAATAGTAAACATTTATGCCCCAAATATGGGCGCACCCACATTCATAAAACAAAGTCTTCAGGACATCAGGTTCCAAATAGACCCAAACACAATAATATTGGGAGACTTCAACACACCACTCACACCACAAGATTGATCCTCCAGACAAAAGATGAATAAAGATTGCTCAGACCTAAAGAAAACTATAGACCAAATGGATCTAATAGACACATACAGATTATTTCAACTGACAACACCTGAATACACATTTTTCTCAGCTTCCCACAGAACATTCTCCAAAATAGACCACATACTGGGTCACAAAGCAAGCACCAGCAAATTCAAAAGATGTGATATAATTTCCTGCATCTTCTCAGATCACAATGGTTTGAAACTGGAAATTAACAACAGGAAGACAAAAAGTAATCACATAACTACATGGAGACTGAATGATACACTCCTGAATGAGGACTGGATCAGAAAAGAAATAAGGGGAGAAGTAAAAAAATTCCTGGAATTTAATGAAAAAAGAGACACGACATATCAAAATCTGTGGGACACCTTGAAAGTGGTGTTAAGAGGAAAATTTATAGCACTGAGTGCCCACATAAAAAAATCAGAAAACATCCAAATAAATAACCTAATGACATATCTCAAGGATCTTGAAAAACAGGAACAGTTGCATCCCAAAGCCAGTAGAAGGCAGGAGATAACTAAAACCATAGCAGAAATTAATGAAACAGAAAATAAAAAAACAATACAAAGAATCAACAAAACAAGAAGCTGGTTCTTCGAGAAGATTAAAAAGATTGACAAACCACTAGCCAACCTAACCAAAAGAAGGAGAGAATCAATGCAAATTACCAAAATCAGAAATGAAAAAGGGATATCAACACAGATAGTGGAGAAATCCAGAGGATCATAAGAAGCTACTTTGAAAACTTATATTCCAATAAAATGGAAAACATGGAAGAGGTTGAAAGATTTCTAGACATATACAACCTACCTAAATTGAACCAAGAGGATACAGAAAAACTGAATCAACCAATAACAAGCACAGAGATAGAAACAGCAATAAAAAGTCTTCCATCAAAGAAAAGCCCAGGTCCAGATGGTTTTCCAGCCAAATTTTACAAAACCTTCACAGACGAACTAAAACCAATACTTCACAAGCTATTCCATGAAATTGAAAGAGATGGAATTCTTCCAAACTCTTTCTATGAAGCCAACATCACATTACACCAAAGACAAATAAAGATACCTCAAGGAAAGAAAATTACAAACCAATATCATTAACGAACATAGACGCAAAAATTCTAAATAAAATATTAGCCACGCACATTCAAAACCATATTGAGAAAATCGTACACCATGACCAAGTTGGTTTCATCCCAGGAAAGCAAGGCTGGTTCAACATATGCAAAACAATACATGTTATCCACCACATAAACCGAACTAAAAACAAAAGTCACATGATCATTCCAATAGATGTGGAAAAAGCATTTGACAAAATTCAACACCCATTCATGCTAAGAACTCTATAGAAAATCGGAACAGAAGGAACATACCTCAACATCATCAAGTCAATATATAAGAAACCCAAAGCCAACATCATAATAAATGGGGAAAAATTGCCAGAATTTCCCTTAAAATCAGGAACAAGACATGGATGCCAACTATCGCCACTCCTTTTCAACAGAGTCCTTGAAACTCTTGCCAGAGCAATAATACAAGAGAAGGAAATCAAAGGAATTCTAATAGGAAAAGAAGAACCAAAATTATCTTTATTTGCAGACAATATGATCCTATACCTAGAAGACCCAAAGGACTCAACCAAAAGTCTACTAGAGCTGATTAACAAATTCAGCAGGGTACAAGATCAACCTAAAAGAGTCAGTAGCTTTCATATATGCCAACTATGCATCTACTGAGAAAGAAATCCGGAAAACAATCCCATTCACAATAACTTCAAAACCAATCAAATACCTAGGAATAAATTTAACCAGAGAGGTAAAAATTTAACCAGAGAGGTGAAAACTATAGAACACTGAAGAAAGAAATCGAAGAAGATCTTAGAAGATGGAAAGATCTCCCCTGCTCTTGGATAGGCAGAATAAATATTATCAAAATGGTCATCCTGCCAAAAATGATCTACAGAGTCAATGCAATCCCTATCAAAATACCAACATCATTTTTCGCACAGCCAGAAAAATCAGTCATTATTTTCATCTGGAGAAACAAAAGACCCAGTATAGCCAAAGCAATTCTCAGGAATAAGAACCATGCAGGAGGCATCAGAATTCCTGACTTCAAATTATACTACAGAGCTATAGTAATAAAATCAGCATGGTATTGGCACAAAAATAGACACATAGTCCAGTGGTACAGAATAGAAGATACAGAAACAAGTCCACAAATTTATAGCCAATTGATTTTTGACAAAGGTGCCAAACACATATGTGGAGAAAGGACAGTCTTTTCAACAAATGGTACTGGGAAAACTGGTTATCTACCTGAAGAAATATGGAGCTGAATCCTTACCTCTCACCCTGCACAAGAATCAACTCGAGATGGATCAAAGACCTGGAAGTTAGACCAGAGACTGTGAAATTATTAGAAGCGGCCATAGGTCCAACACTTCGTCATATAGGCACAGGTAGAAACTTCCTCAACAAGACCTCCAAAGCACAGGAAATTAAAACAAGAATTAATAAGTGGGATAGCATTAAACTACAAAGCTTCTTCTCATCAAAGGAAATCATCAAGAGCTTAAAGAGAAAGCCTACGGAATGGGAGAAGATCTTTGCAAGCTATCCCTCTAACAGAGGTCTAATATCTAGGATATACAAAGAACTTAAAAGACTTTACACTAAGAAAACAAACAACCTATCAAGAAGTGGGCAACTGAAATGAATAGACACTTCACGAAAGAAGAGATACAAATGGCCAATAGATACATGAAAAAATGTTCAACATCATTAGTAATCAGGGAGATGCAAATCAATACTACTCTAAGATTTCATCTGACCCCAATTAGAATGGCAATCATTAAGAAGTCAAACAACAACAAATGTTGGCGAGGATGTGGGGAAATTGGGACTCTTCTACACTGTTGGTGGGATTGCAAACTAGTTCAACCAGTATGGAGATCAGTGTGGAGAATCCTCAGAAAACTGGGAATGGATCCACCATATGATCCGGCTATACCACTACTGGGTATCATACCAAAGGGATTGAAACTAGAAAACAACAGTAATATATGCATACCCATGTTCATAGCAGCACAATTCACAGTGGTCAAATTATGGAACCAACCTAGATGTCCATCAACAGATGAATGGATTACAAAATTATGGGAAATACACACAATGGAATTCTACTCAGCAATAAAGAAGAACAAAATAA
>PVJS01002743.1:0-81493 GCA_004027185.1 Glis glis
AACCCGGATCCTCCGGTCTCTGCCTCCCAAAATACTGGGATTACAAGCGTGCGCCACCACGCCTGGCACATCCTCTTAATTAAGTACATTTAGCCATCAAACATCAAACAGGGACCTCAGAGGGTGACCTTTAGGAGAGGCCTGTGAAATTTCTTCTCTGGGAAAACTACTGCTTGGTGGGACTTATCCCTGTGTAGAACTACAACAAAGCAAAAATTGTCAAACTTTTGTATAAATCCAAAGAAAAGGAAGTCAGGAAGCTGAAGAAACATCTACAGTCCCATGTTTACGGCAGCACTATTCAAAATAGCCAAGATATGGAATTGACCTGAACTTCCACCAACTGATGAATGGATATAGAAAATGTGGTACATATACGCAATGTCCTATTATTCAGCCATGAAACATAGCCAAATCCTGCAATTTGCAACAAAATGGACAGAACTGAAGATCATTATGTACATGAAATAAGCCAGGAACAGTAAGACAAGTACCACACAGTCTCTCTTATATGTAGATTATAACAAAGTTGACTTCATAGAAGAGTGGAATGGTGCTTACCAGAAGTTGGGGACAATAGAGGAGAGGGAGCAATAGGGGAAAGTTGATTAATGAGTACTAAGGTATAGTTAGAGAGGAATACGAAGTACTAGCATGCTCTTGCATAGTAGGATGACTACATAAAATGCTAATATACTATGCATTTCAAAAAGGTAGAAAAAAATTTGAATATTTTTACCATAAAGAAATGACAAATGTTTGAGGAGGTCAATAGGTTTAACCTGATTTAAACATTACACAATGCATGCGTGTTTAAACATCACATGATGACTCATAAATCTGTGCAATTCTTATGTTTGTATGTATTAGGTAAAATACATTTAATTAAAAATAAAACATAATATTAATCAATTAAATATTTAAATTGGGCAAAATTTATTTCTACCCACACTTCTATATTTAAAAAACTTCAAAATAAAATTCTTTTTGTGAATGTCTTGCTTATCATTTTTTCTTATCTACATACATGGCTTTTTCAGGGCTTATACCACCAGATCTCAGAATGTTGAACAATGACCTTATTTCAGAAAGAATCTTATTTTAATCCACTGGCAAATATTGAAGTCTGAACTGATAACATTTAATGGGGATTATAGAGCATATCATTGTTCTAAAATACATATGATTTTGAACTCCGTGCTCTAATGGACAGGGTATTTTCTCAAACACACTCTCAGTCATCAACTGAGAGTCACACCAAGAATGTATTTTAAAGATTCACCAGTCTATGCTTTTATGAATGTAAAAAGCAGTTTTACAATTGATTTTATTTTTTTTATCACAGGAAAGCTGACAAATTTTTATTTTTTCCTTTCCAACAAAATTACAGAATCCTAGCTAATTTACTCCACATATATTAAAGACAAATACAAATAATAAAGTTGTATGTGTGTGTATATATTTACATACATATATACATGTATAATATACTTACTAGAAATTGTGTTTAATAAATATACATAGATTTTTCTCTCACATAGGAATTGGAAATAATGAGCCAAAATAGTCTTAAAAATGAAATGTATGTCATCACTAATCTAGAAAAAAATCATTGAGTTTAAGTATAAAATAAGATTTAGTAAATAGTTATCTGTATTTATTCCAATTAAAAACTTCATATTTTTTAATCAAAATGATTCATCTTGTTATGCTCATACATATTATTTTAGTGCTCAAATCTGAATGTTCTAATATTCAAGTCATTGCTTTTTATTGTTCAAATAGTTTATCATATCATGCAACTATTATGTTATGCTGTGATCCAATATTTCTATAACGATATTTCACTTAATTATATTTTACTTAGGGAAAGTACTTAGACTAAGCTTCTACCCATGGACTATAAATTTGGCATGACAACATCTAGCAGACACATGAAAGAAAGGGTATGAAATACCAGCCAGATTATTATCTAAGAATGTTCAGAAAGAAACCTTTATTTCTGTCATTGTGGTGAACACTGACAGATGAACTTGGCAGGATAATTTCCAGCTAACCAGTATAAATTTTCCTATAGATCCACAACAGTCACCTATAAGAAAGTAGCACAAAATATTCATAGGCCCTGTCTTTAGAGTCAAAGCAACATACCAATATGAGCACTATCCTGCCACTTTATTTATTCTGAACCTCCCAGCTGGGAATTTCCTCTGTTACTATTGGTTTATCTGCCACTAGAGTCCACAACCTAGGGATGCTTTCTTGTTATCGTCTCCCTTTCTTTAAAAAGCGTCATTACTAGTCAACTGTAGTCAATTCACAGTCAATAAGTCTGTGAGCATAAAGATAACATTACTCATCCAGCCTTAAAATGAAACATAAGATCTAAGAACTTTGTGCCTTGCATACTCTCTTGAAAATATGACACTATGGTCTTCTGCAATGAACAATATGAAAAAGAGCCTACTTTCCATCCAGCATGGTGGGCAAAGTCATACTATGAATCTCTCAGCCACATTTTCCAAGAACATGTGAGGCTATCATTGCTTTGAATTTGTCCTCAGGAATACATTTCTGGTACTCAGCATTTCATTCAGACACATATTGGAAATATCTTTAAAATAAATTAATATAAAATAATGTACAGATCACTGTGTTGGCTACACTCTGCATCACCATTTGCAACTATATCTGAGCATCAATTTAGTTGTGGCCTTTTTTCCCTTCTAGCTCACTGAAATCTCAAATTGTCTCAACATTTTCTCATAGAACTCCCCTCCGCCAAAGAAAAAAAGAATGAAAGAAAAAAAAACGGAAGGAGGCCTTACTTTACTTCATATTACCTGTATCAAGCACTTGGGTGTTATTCAATATGTGCTTGTAGAAATAATTCATTGAATTATAAATAATTTATATGGAAATCATCATTTAATTGTGAAAAACATGCACAAATGATTTTTATTTTTTAATAAAAACATTCCAAATAATTTTTAACTTGGATCAGAGCTTCTAAAAGAAATTATACAAAAGTATTTTTTCTTATTCATTATTTAAATGATATAGTCATCATTACCTAAAGAAAGAACTATTTAAACTATCTATTTTTCAAATTGATATACTGCAAAAGCCTGAAATACAAAGTAGGTATGCTATAATGTGCAAGACTCCAGATTTATCATTGAGAATTTAAAAGTCCTTATTTAAAGTTAAGACATTTTCTAGAACAGTGTTTTCATATAGGACTGTCTGCAATTATAGACATGTTTATAAATGCCTATAAAATAGGCATTTATAAAAAATAGCTTGGTGTAGTGGCGCATTTCTGTAATCCCAGGACTTGGGAGCCTGAAAGAGGATCTCAGGTTCAAGGACAGCCTTAGCAATTTCGTTGGACTCTCAGCAACCTAATGAGACCTTGTTTCAAAACAAAAATTAAAAAGGCTGGGGGTGTAAATCAGAGGTAGAATACCCTTGGGTTCAATCCCCAGTACAATAAATAAATAAATAAATAAATAAATATATATATATATACAAATCCATGCTCTCTAGTGAAATAGGAATAGATGCCTGTGATTACTGAATGCTTGAGATATGACTAAGGCAACTGAATAATAATTTTTAATAATTTATAATAATTTAATTTGGCATTAAGTGTACATAGCCACATAAAACTAATAGGTTAGCTAATTAAACAATTCACTTCTAGAATGTCAGAGATGAAATAAAAATGTTCCAACTCCATAACATTTTGTAGATGAGAAATTGGAAATAAAGCATTGAGAATGGAATTCAGAGAAAACAGTAAAACAGAGGAAAATTTATTATAAAATAAATAAGAGTAACAGATATGCTTTATTGATTGAATGTCAAAATAATAATTTATTTTTCAAATATCTGGAAGGACTAAGATTCTAATTAGCTAGGCAGAAATAATCAGATGCCAACTGGCCTGTGATAAATATAAAATCACAAAATTATGTCAAAATAATTTATCATTCAAAATAGCTCTAAAGAAGAAAAAGTAATTTAATATCAGCTATTTTTGGCAAACATTTAATTAAATGACTTTTCAGCATCTAGGCAATTAAAGCCATGATCAATTATTAACTCAATATATTTTCATTCTTAATCACAGGGTTTGATTTAGTAGGATTTTGTAAAATGCTACAGATCACAGATAATTTGCTATGCCTTTTAATAACATTTATATAAATTAAACCAACAAAGCCTTAATTAAAACTCAAAACAGAAAGTCAGATACCATACTATGTCACTTATATATGAAATATGAGCACTGTTCTTATAGAAACACAGAGTAGAAAGGTCATTGCAAGAGGCTGTGGGGTGGGGGAGGGGGTGGGAAGAAGAAAATATAAATATTGGACAAGAAATACAATGACTCACACTTGAAGAATAAGTTTCAGGGATTTCTTGCCCTTCATGGTAACCACAATTAAATATAATAATAATAATGATAATAATAATTAATAATAATAATGATAATAATATGTGGGGCATTTCAAAATTACTAAAATGTTCTGACCATAAAAAATAAAGTTGGTGAGGTGGCGGATATATTAATCAGCTTCATGAAATATACAATGTATACATAGATAAAAACCTCACATCATATGACATAAATACACAATTAATATTCATTCAATGAAAAATAAAATAATAACATTTACTTATAACATTACACATATTAATGGGGTAAATCTGATATAGATATACTATATACTGTTTAAGTCAGTTTCAACATTTCTATCTCCTCCAACATTTATCGTTTCTTTTTTCTTTGTTTTTACTTTGGAGTTTATTTATTTATTTTTACTTTTATCAGTGCCTTATAGTCTCACATCATAAGGTAGTCCATAGTGATATTGATCATTTCTTTATGGTAAAAACTATGAGTCTTTCTTCTAGCTTTTTGGAAACACAGTACACTCTTTTGATCTATAGTCAGGAGAAATTCTTGCTCCTCTCTTACAGTAACTTAGCACCCCTTAATCGATCTTGAATCCACCCTTTCTGTGCCCTATTCTCCCCAGCCTCTGGTAGCCACCATGCCACTCAGGACTCTCTGAGATCAACTCTTTGGGATTGCAAGTCAGTGAGATCATGCTTACGTCACTTAATGTCGTAATCTCCAGTTCTGTCCATGTTACTGAAAATGACAGGATTTCATTGTTTTGATGGTTGAGTAGTATTGTTTTATATATCACCATTTCTTTATCCATTCATCCTTTTGTGGATTCTTGGGTTATCTCCCTGTCTTGGCTATTATGAATAACGCTCCCATATTGTGAATATGGTAGTGTAGATACTCTTTGACATGCTGATTTCATTTCCTTTGGATTTATATCCAGTACTGAAATTGCTGGGTCAAATGGTAGTTCTACTTTGAATTTTTTGAGGAACCTCCATACTGTTTTCCATAATGGTTGTACTAATACACATTCCTACCCACAGTATGCAAGTGATCCCTTTTCTGCACATCCTTGCCAGTGTTGTTATCTTTAGAATGTTTGGTAATAGTTAATCTTCCTGGGTTGAGGTGATATTGCAGGGTGGTTTTGATTAATAATTCCCTGATGGTTAGTGATGCTGAACCTATTTTCATATAGTTGGCCATCTGTAGGCTCTTTTTGAGAAATGTCTGTTTAGGTTTATTGTCCATTTTTACATCATGTTACTTTGTGTTATTGTTGAGTATTTAAGTTTCTTTATATTCTGTGTTCTGACATGTTATTACATTTAGATTTTATACATATTTTCTCCCATTCTATAGGTTTCTCTTCACTTTGTTGATTTTAATTCTTTGCTGTGCAAAAGCTTTTGTTTGATGTAATCTTATTGATCCACGTTTGCTTTTGTTTCCTGTGCTTTTAGGATCTTGTTTAAAAGTTCTTACCCATTTCAATGCCCTAAAAATTTGCCTCAAAGTTTTCTCCCAGTAGTTTCACAGTTTCAAGTCTTCTATGTAAGTCTTTAATCCATTTTGAGTTGATTTCCATTCTTAATGAGAAATAGCCTAGGTTCTTTGTTCTGTATCTGGATATCCTAATATCCTGGCATCATTTACTAAAAAGAATGTTTTCTTTCATATGTGGAAGTGAGAGATAAAATAGAAGAGAAGAGGGACTTCAGATAAAAGAGGAGGGAAACCAGTAGAATAGTGGAAGGGGATTGGGGGATAGAGAAAAAGAGGGGGAAAAGGAGGCTTGAGGAAGAAAACAGATGAAATAATGTCATGTTCATAAATGAAGGTATCACAACCAATCTCACTGACATGTACAGGAGGGAAGAAGAGAGGAGTGAGGTGGGATATGCAGGAAAACAGACCGAGTCATGAGTGCATATAAGAATATATCACTTTGAATCTCACTATGATGTATAATTACAATTCATCAATAAAAATTACAAAAGAAAGACTGTCCTTTCTTTAATGTGTGTGTAAGTGTTCTTAACACTTTTGTCAAATAGCATTTGACTATAGATGTGCAGGTTTACTTTCAGGCTTTCTATTTTGTTCTATTGACCTATGTGTCTGTTTCTACTCCAACAGTATGCTGTTTTGGTTATTACAGCTTTGTAGTGTATTTTGAAGCCAAGCAGTAAAATGACTCTGCTTTGTTCTTTTTGTTCAAGTTGGCTTTGGTTATTTGGTTATGGTCTTGTGCTGCCATATAAATTTAAGGATTTTTTTCCTAGTTCTTTTCTCTTTCTTTTAGTTTCCTTTATATTCTAAGCTTTCCCCAGATGCACATTCATACTTGGTGTTTGTTTTAGTCAGCATGATCACTGCTGTAACTCAAAATACCTGATGATCACAACTTAGAGGTAGAAGAATTCTTTGCTCACAAATGTGGAGGTTTCAGTCCATGTTAGGCTGGGTCACATCTATGAAGCTCCAGAGCATAGGGACAACAAGCAGACAGAGCCAGGTGAGGGGGGAAGGATGCATACATAGTCCCCAAGGCCACACTGCCAGTGACCCACCTCCTCCAGCCACACCTTACCTGCCTACCTTACCATAAAACAAATCTATTAATCCATCAGTAGATTTGCCCAATGATGAGATTAGAACCCTCATGATTCAATCAATCCTGTCACATCTGAACATTTTGCATTATTTGTCATTACAGGAGCTCTTCCAGGGGACATTCTATATTCCAACCATAACGATATTCTTTTTATTTGTAGAACTAGAGAATCTGTTTAGTATCTCAAATATTTGGTGATAATGGTCTAACTTAGATTAGTGAGAAGCAGGGTCATTTGGTTTGGGAACTCATTGTATCAATTTCTATAGTTCTGGATGAAGGCATTTCTAGACTTCCACTGGAGAAGTGGACTGAGAATTCTAGCACTTAGCATTTGAAAGTTGACCTTATCTCTGTATTTTGTTTAGCAACATCATCTCAACTTTGCCTTGGGTTCTTTAGTCTAGAGGTTGCTTCTCTCTATATATGTGATAGGCCTTTTGCCTTTTGATGCAGGGAGGAGGTACAACAGAAATGGCAAGGGAATCTGGAGATTTATTGATTTCAAAATACCCCCTTATTTTATACATACTCATCACTAACCACTGATGAGATACTTGGGGCCAACACCCTTTTGTGTGTTTTAGGTACTGCGGATTGAAACAAGGGTCATTCTACCTCTCAGCTATATATCCCCAGACCTTTTTGATTTTTATTTTGAAACAGGGTCTTGCTAAGTGCCTGAGGGTTTCAACAACTTGCCAATGTTGGCCTTGAAGATGCAGTCCTCCTGTCTCAGCCTCCCAAGTACTGGGATTACAAGCGCACACCACCACATCTGGCTGGGGCCAACAAATTTAAAACTGGTAACCAATTTTAGCTATCCTTTAACCTGTCAACTCATAGTTTCCATTTGATTTTAGTCTTTAGTTGGTATAAATTTTATTTTTTGAATCTACCATTGATAAAAACATAATAATTAATTTAGAATCCAATTATGTAATGTATAGAACTTTATTAGATAGTTCATTGTGAGCATTGAAACACCTTCTTTATCACTGTGGTCATGAAATCTGCCATTTGACCCTGAGGCTGACTCTCCTCATATCTAAGTCCATTCCCACCAAGGAGTCATAATGTGCAGCATTAAAACCCTCTACTATAGTATATATAAAGTTATATTATTAAGAATCCAGAGAAACAGCAGTAAATACATTAATAAAGTTAATTGTGTGGCAATAAATTAAGAATGGCCTCTGGACAATTGGTACTAACATGTCACATAAGCATAGGTCCTTGTAATGATTTTCACTAATTTAAATTCTGTTTCTCCTGTGGCTTAATTATGAAAGGAAAATAATTTGACACTTGGAAATATGTTTCTGTGTTCACCACTGATTTTTTCTAAGTAGAAGCTTTCTATAATTTCATGTCTCTATATACCATATGAATGCGTTGGAAAATATAACCATGCTGAAATAAAATGATTCATATTACTGAGTGGTCTTTTTTCCATAGGATAACAAAGGCCAGTATTTTAGGAATAACTTATGCATATAAAACATCAAGGCTTTATAAAATATTCTAATAAGGGAAAAGAAAAGTTTGAAAGTGTATGTACAAAATCATTATGGAACAATATACAGTGTCCTTCCTTTTTGCCTGAAATAATTCTTTCTTCCTCTAATTGCCAGGGTTATACAAATAGCCTCAGGAAGGGATTACTGAAAGGGATTGTGTTGCTGAGCACAGAACTTGTTGAATCAGTGACTATGGAATTTGTGGTGCTGGGGGCCTGGGATGATAGTTTCATTTAGCTAAATATTGATAATCAGAGATTTATTCCTGCTACAGAGGTCCAAGTAAAATACAGAGTATCTGTGAGGGGAGAATTTTAGTTTCTCTCGCTCTAGCCAACAAAAAACCCTTGATCACACAGTCCAGTACGATTCACGAATATGTATGTGCAAAATAATACAGTTTCATATAAATACAATATAATACTAATAGTGAGACAGGAGAAGCAGAGCTCAAAAGGAAAGTTATGTGCAGGTAGTTTAGAAATTGAACTTTTTAAAATGCAGAGTGAATCTGGGAAGTCCATTCAGTTCATGTGTATCAACATGTACTGAAGAAGAAGGTGATCCTTCATATTTTTTATTATCTATTTCACTAATTTCTGTTCTAATTTTAATTATCTTCTTCCTTCTACTGGCTTTGGAGTTAATTTGTTCTTGTCTTTCTCATGTCTTAAAATGCATTAGTAGGATCTTGAAATATACTATGTGATGTGTGCATATATAAATGTAACACTTTGAATCTCTCTATGTTGTCTAATTACAATGCATTAAAAATTATTAAAAAATACTAGATGTTCCATTTTAGAAAAGTGTGCAAAGGGCATTTTTTTGGTATTTATGTTGGACTGTGTGATAACCCTGTCTGCTTGAATGTCTCTCTCTCTCTCTCTCTCTCTCTCTCTCTCTCTTATCAGATGCTAGGCCTATGTAACTCTCTCTTTAAGAATTAATAAACAGGCTAGGTGCAGTAGTGCATGCCTGTAATCCCAGTATTTGGGAAGCTGAGACAGGAGGATTGGAGGATTTTGATGTTTTATTAATCTATGGAGTTTTTATTTCAACCATCATATTTTCATAATTAGAATTTTTGATTATTTTATCAGATTATTCCTTCTTTAATTTATAGCATTATCTTGTGAATTTTTTAGTGTATTTATTGTACTTACATAGGATATTTTTATCTTTGTTAGCATTTATTTTTGTGTTGTCTTAGTCATTGTGGTCTTCAGAAAACCAGCATGGCTCTCCTGTGAGTTTGGATTCCCTGGAGATGATGAGCTAACTTGGCAGATAAAATATATCAGTAGCAAAGATCAAACCTGAAGGGGGAGGGAATAGGGTGGGAATGGAGGGAGGGCTAAATGTGCAATGTATGCATGTATGATGTTCATACCCTGACATGTATCAAAATGTATAATTACAATGCACCAATAAATGAATATTAAAAAAAAAACTAAGCCCTAAATCCTGCCACTCTTGGTTAGTCCATAGATAGATGAGAATATCCTTCAGGACAAAGAGCTCCCAATTACATGTTCATGGTTAATTTTATGTGTCTATTTGGTTAGACCATAGTTCCCAGTTTTTAGTCAAACACTAGTCTAGTTGCTGCTGTGATTAACATTTATATCAGAAGACTTTGAGGAAAACAGATTAGCCTCCATGTTGTGAGTGGGCCTCATCCAATCAGTTAAAGGCCTCAACAAGAAAGACCAAGGTGCACTAAGGAAGAAGAAATTCTGCCTCCAGACTGCTCAAGCCGCAATCTCAAGTCAATGAAAGAACTCTGTGAAAGGATGAGTTTTCTAATAATGAAAAGGAAGCTAAGAAAAAGTCATTAAAATCTGAAGAAAACCAGTAAGAGCAAACAAAACTAATACAATATTAAACATAATATGAAAGGACAGTAGAGTGTTTATTTAGTGTCACAGAAATTTTCTTATAGAAATGATAAAACCTAGAACAAAATTAATATGCATTAACATTAACATTAAATTAAAAATTAATAAATGACTAATAAAACTAATTTGTAATTTTATAAAGGTTGCTATTCTATTTATTACAAATTATACAAATGCATACACAAATCATTTTTGTTATATTACCAAACATTAAAATATTTAGCACTAAAAACAATCCAATAAAAAAAGGAAATTAATGTACATACACAAAGTTATCATGCCAATCTCCATGTCATACATAGGGAGGCTGAGGGAGCAGTGTGGGAGCCAGGGGGAGGTTCACTGAGTGCTGTGTGCATGTGTGTCTCTATCACTCTGAACTTCATTATGAGGTATGATTATAATGCACCAATAAAAAAGTAGGCAATTTAACTAAATAGATACTTCTCAAAAGAAGAAATACGAATGGCCCATAAATATATAAAAATGCTTAACATCACTAGCAATCAGGGAAATATAAGTCTAAACTACAGTGATATTTCATCTAACTCCAGTTAGAATGCATTCATCAAGAATATAAACAATGTAGGCCGGGTGTGGTGGCGCACGCTTGTAATCCCAGTACTTTGGAAGGTAGAGAACGGAGGATTCTCTCTCTCTCAATCTCTCTCTCTCTCTCTCTCTCTCTCTCTCACTACTTAGTGAGGCCCTCCGCAACTTCGTGAGACCCAGTTTCAAAATAAAGTATAAAAAAAAATAGGGCGGGGGGTGTAGCGCAGAGTTAGAACGCCCCTGGGTTCAATCCCCGATACCGCAAAAAAAAAAAAAGAATACAAACAATAATAACTAGTGACAATATGGAGAAATAGAAACTTTTATTCACTGTTGATTGGAGGGCAAATTAATACAACAACTACAGAAATCATTATTGAGATTCCTCAAAAGATCCAGCAATACCACTTCTAGATATCTACCCAAAAGAATTGAAACCAAATTACCAGACTAATGCATGCGTATCTATGTTCATAACTGAGCAATCCACAGTTGCAAACTATGGAACCAGCCAAGATGTCTATCAACAGATGAATGGATTACAAAACTATGGGATATGTACACAATGGAATTTTATGCAGCCATAAAGAAGAACAAAATTATGTCATTTGCAGGGAAATGGATGGAATTAGAGAACATTATGCTTAGTGAGATTAGTCACAAAAAGTGAAAAGTCAGATACTCTCCCTAATATTCAGAAACTAAGGAGAATAGGGCATGGGAGGGATTCTGGACAAAGATGGAGAAAACCTTTGATGAGTAAAGAAGACAACCTAACGAAGGAGATGGGAGGGGGGAAGAGGGAAACACCCTAATGCACATGATGTACATACAGAGATTTATCAAAGTCAACTACTATGCTAAGCAAGAGAAGGACAGAAGGGGGAGGGAACAGGGGTGGGAATTGGGGGAAGACTAATTGACCCATGTGTGCATGTATACTTCTACCATCTTGAAACCCATCAAGATGTATGATTACCATGCACCAATAAAATAAATAAATAAATAAATAAATAAATAAAAGGACTAGGAATGAGAGCACCACATGACTCACCTATACAACTCCTTGGTATATTTACAAAAGAATTAAAGGCAAAATACTATAATTATACATGCATGTACATGTTTATAGCAGCACAATTCAAAATAGTCCAATTATGGAACCAACCTACGTGTTCATCAATAGATGAACGGATAATAAAAATGACAAATGCACAGAATGGAATTTTGCACAGATATGAAGAACAGGGAAATAGATAAAACTAAAGAATGTTATGCTAAGTAAGATCAGCCAGACTCAGAAAGTCAAGGGTTGAATCTCTCATCTACAGAAGCTAGAAAGAAAATAGATAAGAAAAAGACCTTAGATAAATAAGGAGAGACCAGTAGAATAATGGAAGGGGATTGGAAAGGGGGAAAAGGACAGCTAATGAAGGAAACAGTTCATCAATTGCTATCTCCATATGTGAAGGTATCACTACCAGTCTCACTCATCTATACAGGGAGGAATGGGTAGCAGGGTTGGATCCAAAGGGAAGCATATCAATGCTATATGCATGTATATCTATGTCACTTTGAGCCTCCTATGATGTATAATTTCAATGCATCAGTAAAAGTATAAAAATTGGGAGCAACAATGATCAAATTTTGGTAAAGAACAGTAAGACCAACAGTTATTATCACTGTGTCTGGTAAAGATTATTCAACAATAAATTTATGAACACACATTTGCCTGTTTAATATATGCGAAGCACATACACTGTATATATTTACCTTGTCATTTGATTATCACAATAATCCTAATATATAGTGTTTTCACCATTAATTTAAAGCTGATGAAATGGAGGAAAAATATTTAAAAATATATATCCAAGTACATAAGGTCTTTTTTTTTTTGCGGTACCAGGGATTGAACGCAGGGGCGTTCTACCTCCGCGCTACGACACCGGCCCTATTTTTTTATACTTTATTTTGAAACCGGGTCTCACGAAGTTGCAGAGGGCCTTGCTAAGGAGAGAGAGAGAGAGAGAGAGAGAGAGAGAGAGAGAGAGACTGGGAGGGAGGGAAGGAGAGAGAACGCTCGCGTGTGCGCACGCGTGCGTGCTGAGGCTGGCTGCGAACCCGGATCCTCTGGTCTCTGCCTCCCAAAGTACTGGGATTACAAGTGTGCTCCACCACGTCCGGCCATAAGGTCTTAATAAGATGTAGAAAGGGACTTGAATTCCCATCTATGAAGCCAGGGCTCATTTGTTTTGTAGACCTGTGGTAATCCACCACACATCTATCTATTTACAATGAAGTAAGCATATAACCTAAATATTTATGTCATAAAGAAATGTGATTAGTATTGTGAGTGTTAAAACTAATAAAAAAACACATATTTGTATCTTTTAAATTGATTTTTCCAAAAATTGATTTTAATTTACTTTTACAAAAGATTTTAATGAGAAAATATGTAAAAGAATTAATCCTTCAGCACAGAATATTTATGGGGCACTGGTCTAAACCACTTTTCTTTTTTTTTTTTTTTTGGGTACCAGGGATTGAATGCGGGGGCGTTCTACCTCCGCACTATGCCCCCGGCCCTATTTTTTATACTTTAGTTTGAAACCGGGTCTCACGAAGTTGCGGAGGGCCTCACTAGGTAGAGAGAGGGAGAGAGAGAGAGACAGGGAGAGAGAGAGCGAGAGCTGAGGCTGGCCGCGAACCCGGATCCTCCGGTCTCCGCCTCCCAAAGTACTGGGATTACAAGCATGCGCCACCACGCCCAGCTTCTAAACCACTTTTCTATGTGACATTTTGGTCTTATTTGTGAAGAATTTTTGTTTTTATAGCAATATTTGACAGTCTAAAAATATTATAGTTTTCAAATCTATTTTACATTACCTTTACCCTTAATACCTAAAAATGGCATGAATATACAAATACATTTCATTTTATATTTTATTATAATTATTTATTTTTCTGGTGCAAATGAAATTGTAATGTATTTAAATATAGATTGTGTTGCTGGGCGTGGTGGCACACGCTTGTAATCCCAGTACTTTGGGAGGCGGAGACCAGAGGATCCAGGTTCGCGGCCAGCCTCAGCTCTCTCTCTCTCTCTCTCTCTTTCTCTCTCTCTCCCCCGTCTCTCTCCCCCTGTCTCTCTCTCTCTCTGTACCTAGTGAGGCCCTCCGCAACTTCGTGAGACCTGGTTTCAAAATAAAGTATAAAAAAATAGGGCCGGGGGCGTAGCGCGGAGGTAGAATGCCCCCGAGTTCAATCCCTGGTACCGCAAAAAAAAAAAAAATATATATATATATAGATTGTAAACAGGAAATTAATTGCCCCATAAATTTTTAATAAGTGGTCCTGTTAATTTACATTCAATAATCTTTTATTTCACTGTGAAAGATAAAAAGTACTGGACTAGTAAGGAAATGATTTTATTGATGATTTATTCCAATAAAATCAATGTTCAGTAATGAGAAGCATCTAGAGAAATAAAGGGTACCTGGGGATTATACAACCCGGTGAATGAGGAAGTCATCAGCAAGCCCACGAAGTCTTGAGGAAAGATGGAGACAAGTTAGTCACAGTTGTATCATTGAGAAAAAAGAGGGAGGTGGGTTTTTAAGTTGGAATAGGTAAAAACAGAGTGGTCCTTCACAATTATCTGTTTATCTGAATACATAAGCCTGGGAGAATTTCTTTTTTTTTTTATGGTACTGGGGATTGAACGCAGGGGCGTTCTACCTCCGCGCTACACCTCCGGCCCTATTTTTTATACTTTATTTTGAAACCAGGTCTCACAAAGTTGCGGAGGGCCTCACTAGGTAGAGAGAGCAAGAGAGAGAGAAAGGGAGAGAGAGAGAGAGAGAGCGCTGAGGCTGGCTGCGAACCCGGATCCT
The DNA here is from genome assembly GCA_004027185.1 of Glis glis. Lineage (NCBI taxonomy): Eukaryota > Metazoa > Chordata > Mammalia > Rodentia > Gliridae > Glis > Glis glis. Next base: position 14,913 of record PVJS01002743.1, read on the forward strand.
CCGGTCTCTGCCTCCCAAAGTACTGGGATTACAAGCGTGCGCCACCACGCCCGGCCTCTGGGAGAATTTCTTACTCTCTGCTACTTGGCAAAAGGCCAAGTCTTAGATAGAGTTCATTATTATGAGATTTCAAAGCTAGTTATATCCTGACTATAAAATATCATGAAAATTTATAACAGTTATTTAATAATTCCCATACTCTGAATACTAGAAGACATTTGACTTCATTTAAAATTGTGGGAAATAGAGATAATGATAAAGTAGATGGAATAAAAATACTTGATCAGATGTGGAACCCAAATTTTAGCTGAAATACTAAACAACACACCTTGTTGTTAATTTCACTACTGTTTTATCTGTGAATAATTACATATATTAGGGTATCTAATGAATATATGAATAATTTCATGCATCTATCATCTACATTGCTGTTGTGAAGAAAAACTTTTACAAATATTTTGAAAAATAATTTGATAATTGGAGATAAGTCAACTATATAATTTCTGACTCAGCAATTCTATCCCTAAGTAGATGCACAACTTAATTTGTTCCTGTGTGCCAGGAGTCATATAACTGAAGGCTCACAGCACTACTAGCAAAAATAAAGCTAACTAGATATAAGCCATATGTACAGTTTTGGTAAAAATGATAAATTCAATGTAGTTTTTTATGTAGTGATATATTGTAAAATATTATTCTTAATACACATAGATCCTATAAGCATAATTTAAAAGAATGCAAGTTTCATATATATATGGATACTCTATTTCTATGCATCTATCTTCAATCTATCACCTGTCATTTATGCAAATGCCATGGTTTTTATCTTAGGGAAATTTTGCTCTCCACTCCACGGGACAATTTATGAATCTGACATATTGGGCTGTCACTGAGAGTTCAATATTAATCTAGTATGTAGAGGACAGATTGGTGGTAAATGTGCTACAGTGCTTCGAAATTCATATATAATGCTCAAATTTTGGGATGTTTGAAATATTTATTAAAAAGAAATAAATATACTTGAAAATTGGGTATTTCTTCTCAAACCATAAATAGATATCTTTTTTCTAAATAGGTGTAATAAATGTTGCAAATTAGATTAATAGACCTTCTAATTTTGAATCACATTTGCATAAAGAAAAGAAATGTCACTTGCTCCTGATCTATCATGCTATTCGAATAGTAGTTAGGTAAATATCCTAATTTATTCAAGAATATCCATTAATATTCATAGTCGAGAGTGATTTGAATAATTTATTGTATATATTTCATCTGAGAGAATGTAATATCAGAGACTTTATATCAACTTTATACAAAGCATTGGAAAATTTCCAGAAATATTTTTTCAATAAATTAGAAGGGTTAATGTACCCATTTATGTGAACAAATTTAGTCTTACAAGAAAACCCTACAATGCTTCAGGCTGAAGTGAGATATTTTTTATCTCTCAATAGGCAAATTTTCTGGATTCCCTAGGCTTTATTTCAATGAATGCAAGGTAAGAGAATTGTTCATGTCTATCTCTGAGTAGATAATGAATTCATGAGGCACCTGGAAGGAAAGTAACTTATGAAACCACTAATATTATTTTTCTCAGACACCTTTAAAATTTTGAAACTTGATTGGGTATTTGTTGAATGTTTGGTATTTAACAGAATATAATATTAAAGAAAAGATTATAGCTAGATTACATACCTTATATGTCATAAGAACTTCACTCCTAGGATTATGGAGAGAACAGTAATGCTGCAGAATAAACACTGAAATTTATACTGTAAAATAATGCATAAAATGTAAGAACATTTTATATGAACTAAAATAAAAGATTAAGTTAACAGGTGGCATAAGTTAATATTTCTCTTCCTTTAGGTGGTTTCTTAGAAGATATTTCAAAGCAAAATATGTGTTTTTCTTGGAGTATTAGTTGAGATACTCAGAAGGATTTTGCCTGAAGTGTAGGGAAAATTTAGCACTAAGTAAACAGTGATCTTTTCTCACATAATTACAGTTTAAAACCAAGGTATGCAATAATTAAAATGATTCCAATTAACATAGCCACTAGCCAAAAAAGTTCAATAATATTTATGTGTACAAAAATCTCCATCATTCAAAAAGTTAAAATTTATAATAAAGAAACTGGAATATATAAACCATGAAAATGAGAAAAATCAATTATTTAAAGCCAACCCCAAATTATCAAAAAATATAGAATTAGAAGGAGCATGCATTATTCTATTTATATAGTTGCATTTTATATCTTCAATAAACTAGAGGAAAGACTAATGATTTAAGTAGATACAGAAGATTACAAAGACATGCATTGATTTAAATGGATCCTAGCATGTTAGAGATTAAAAAAATACTGTTTATGACTAACAATAGATTACTTATTGAGTGAGGAAATAGTAATAAGCATGAATAGCAATAGAAACGATTCCAAATGAAAATCACAGTTAATAAAAAGATTGGGAAAAATGTCTGTGTGTGGAAAATAATTAAGTAGCCCTGGAAGAATCAGTCACAGTGGCACACACCTGTAATTGCAGAATTTGGGAGGTTGATACAAGAAAATCACGGGTTGGAGGTCAGCCTCAACAACTTAGTGAGTCCCTGTTTCAAACTAAAAAATGAATAATAAATAAATAAGTAAATAAATAAATAAATAGGGCTGGGAATAGAGCTCAGAGGCAGAATGCCCCTGAGTTGAATCCCCAGTATGAAGAAGTAGGATGAGGATGAAGATGAGGTGGAGGAGGAGAAGGAGGAGGAGAGGGGGAGGAGGAGGAAAGTCCCAGATGGAAAGGACTTACACCAATTTTGTTACCTGTATTTGATTAAAATTAGAAACTCATAAATCTGAAAATCTCAAAAAATTATAAGCAAAAATACAATCAAAATTTGTGCTAGGAAAAATTTACTATGTCCAGTCATAAATTGTTTGGATAAGGAAAATATAATAAAGGTAACACCCTAAGAACAGCAGGAGGAGACATATAAAGTGAAATTCAGAAAATAGTGACAAGTGGCTTCTTGTTGGAAAAGAATGCAAACTAGATGACTGTAAATCACCATTTTTTTAAACAGCAAAAGGAAAATAAATGCCTTCCTGGAAGTCCATAACCAATGAAAAGATTTTTTAAAAATATATATATATAGCCAGATACAGACTTATTCAGACATAGACAATCTCAGAGAATTTACTAGCAGCCAACCTAATTATAATGTTAAAATAATCCTGGCAGAGAGAAAATGAATCTGATAGTTGCTTTTCCTCCTCCTCCTCCTCCTCCTTCTCCTCCCCCCGCCAGGGCCTTGTTCCTGCTAGGCAAGTGCTCTACCACTAAGCTATATCCCCAACTCAAGAAAAGGAATCTGATTGTATATGAAGAATACAAAATATTCTTATTTTCCTTATTATTAAATACAAAATATTCTTATTTTTCTTATTATTTAGGATTCTTTAAAAATAATTGCAAGAAGATAGATCTTGCAGGAGGGACTCATCACAACAAGCCCAGACTTGGGAGTCTTTTTACTCTGCTCCCCTCAAGACACCAGACAAATAGGTAGGTAGGGTGGAGCAATGGCACTGGGAGGGGTGGTCTTCTTCCACAGCAAGCATCAAGCTAGAGGGCACTACTCTTCTCAGCGTAGGAGATGCTCCACCACACCAAGAGGTACTCAGTGATGGAGTAGAGCAATGCCTCCATCTCATCTGACAGTCCAGTAGCCCAGAAACTAACAAGCAGATCAAAGTAACAGACACAAAATCTATGGCAATTCAAATTTTGCTGGAACAACAGTCTATAAAGCGAGTTTGATATCTCTGTACCAAACCTAAGTAAGGTAAATAATTCTTAACTAAAACATTTAAATGGGTTCTGGAGTCTCCAGCATAATAGATAAAATCCCACATACCACTGAAAAATCACATATACTAAAAAAAATCACAACTTGAATGAGACAAAGCAATTAATTGATACCAATACCAAGATTAATTCTATGTTGGAATTCTCCAAGAATTTTGAAGCAGTCACCATACAAATACCTAAGACTCTATTACACATTATCATTAAACACTAAAAAAGGAAAATGTTACCAACTATATTAAAATTATTCAAATGGAATTATAGGATTGAAAACCATAAAAACAAAATATTAAAAAATATTGCTGGACAGACTCACCATCGGGTGGGGATACACAGGAAAGAAGGAGTGAACTTAAGCATAAATCAATATAATTAAGCAAGCAAACCCCTCAATCACCTTCATCTTCTCTCATAGATTCCCTGTTAGTTTTATGTCATTTCCCCCCCTCGATTCCGCCTATATGAGGGAAAACACACAATATTTATCTTTCTGAGTCTGACTTACTTTTCTTAACATTATGGTCTCCAGTTCCATCAATATTACTGCAAATGACAGGATTTTATTCTTCTTTGTGGCTGAACAGTACTCCGTTGTATGCACATACCACATTTTCTTTATCTGTTGACAGGCACAGACCTGAAATTTTGAACCTGCTAGGGAAACAAATAAATAAAACATACCAGAAACACTTCAAAACATAGGCACACACAATATCTTCCTGACTAGAACTCCAATAGCTCAGTAAATAATAGCAAAATTCAGCATGTAGGACGGCATCAAATTAAAAGTTCCAGCACAGCAAAAGAAAACAACAAAGTGAAGAGACAGCTTACAGAGTGGGAGAAAATCCAACAGAAGATTAATATTCAGAAGATACAAGTAACTCAAGCATAACACCAAGATGACAAAACTTTCTACGAACACCCACAATCAATACATGGGCAAATGAACTGAACAGACATTTCTTAAAAGAAATACAAATAACTATATGAAAAAATGTTCAGCATCTTTCATTCCTGGGGAAATGCAAATAAAACTTCAAATTGAGCCGGGCGTGGTGGCACACGCTTGTAATCCCGGTATTTTGGGAGGCTGAGACCGGAGGATCCGGGTTCGCAGCCAGCCTCAGCTCTCTCTCTCTCTCTCTCTCCCTGTCTCTCCCTCTCTCTCTACTTAGTGAGGCCCTCCGCCACTTCATGAAACCCGGTTTCAAAATAAAGTATAAAAAAAATAGGGCAGGGTGTAGCTCGGAGATAAAACGCCCCTGGGTTCAATCCCCGGTACCGCAAAAAAAAAAAAACAAAAAAAACTGCAAATTGAGATTCCATCTTAACCCATTATTTAGCTATCATCAAGAATACAGAAACCAATAAATGCTGGCAAAGATACAAGAAAAAAGGGAATACTTATATGCTATCGGTGGGAATGTAAATTAGTACAGCTACTATGAAAATTTATCTGGAGTTCTAAAAGAATGAAAGTCAGCATGCTATAGCAATACAGGCACACCCATGTTTATAAAAGCATAATTCGTAGTAGCCAAGTCACAGAACCAACCCTGATGTCTTTCAACAGATGAATGGATAAGGAAAATGTGGTATTTATACATAATGGAGTTTTATTCAGCCTTAAAGAAGAACAAAGTTATGTCGTTTGTTAGTCGGTTCTGGAGAACATCATGCCAAGTGCAATAAACCAGACTCAGAAAGTCAAGGGCCATATGTTGTCATCATATGTGGGAGCTACAAAGTATGAAAGAATAAAAAGGGAATCTCATGAAAATATAAGGGAGACCAGTAAAGAAGAGGAAGTAGATTGGGTGGAGGAGGAAGGAGGAGAAGAGGAGGTACTGGGGGGATGAAATTGACCAAATTATGTTATGTGCATGTACAAATATACCACAAGAATCCAGAGTTTCTGTATAAGCCCAGTGTGGTGGTACACACTGGCAATCCCAGTATTAAGTAGTTGGGAGGCTGAGACAGGAGGATCACAAGTTCAAGGCTGACTTCAAGAACTTAGCAAGACCCTCAGCAACTTAGTGAAATTCTGTTTAAAAACATAAATAAAGAAAGGCTGGAAATGTAGCTCAGAGATAGAACACCTCTGGCTTCAATCTCCAGTACCAAATTAATTAATTAATTAATTAATTTGTGTATAATTATAATACACCAATAAATAGAAAACATTAAAACAAAAATTAACTTTAAGGAAGATATCTAATTCACTCTGTAACATTCAAAATAACCTAAAAAATTTAAAAATGATTTCAGCTGGCAGACTATAGAAAATTTCTCTCTCACCCACATTTACTATAAAAAATATTTAGGACATGTCTGGGAGTGTGGCGAGTTCTTCAAACTAAATATGTCAAGAGCGTTGGAGTGAGTTTGAGAGCTCTGTCAGGCAGCATGGTGACTATAGTTGTTAATGAATTACTTAGTACTTCACAATTGCCGAGATGGCAGAGTTTTAAAGTTCTCAACACACAAAATACTGTAAGTATATAAGATAATGCATATGACAATCATCTTATTTAACCATTCCTGTATACATACAAAACCCATACAAACATCAAGACGGGTGGCAGTGCTTCTGAAAAGAAAGATGGCATCAAGAAGACGAAGATTCATAAAAATACATCGTGATTCAGGAAAGTGCCAACAAAAATCAGAAAAACAACCTACTTTTTAATTCCTTTTTTTCATATAGAGTTTATTTATAATGCCAAATAATACATCTGCTATTAAGGAGAAAATTAGTCACTAGAAGTTCATTCTATAAATTGTTGAAAGGTCATTCTCTAAGTTTCTTCTCTTTCTGACAGTTGTTTCATATGAGTCTTAAATTATTCACATAAATTATAGTATACAAAAAGTTTTGATAAATGACTACACTACACACTGAATGCAGGCAGAACCAAATTGCCCTATGCATCTTATTTCTGGAATAATACTGAGGAGGAATTTTAATTACATATAAAATATTAAATATGTAACATGATTTTCTTTGCACACTCTTGTACCTACAGATATAAATCCCTGTGTTTTCAAGATCCCCTGATGTAGGGTATTAAAGATAGCAGAATTAAATGATATATATAGTTAAATATAAAAGGTGCTGCTTAAAACTGAAACACATTCTTATATGTGCATAATTATAATGTTCGAGTGTTTAATAACTAAGCACTTTGATTTTCTTACTGTAAATTACTATTTTGTTAAATTGATAATCCCTTAATGACAGGACTCTAGACTGTTAAAATACTGTAATCTGCACCAACAAAATGCCAGAAAATTTGCATCATATCTCTTGATGTGTATATGCATTCATTTTTTTCTCCTTTATTATTCTTTTTTTTCCTTTTACTTAGAATAAGGGCTTCAGAATTTTTATTTATTTGATATGGCAAACAATTTCCCCTTTTCTTTTTCCTAGTATAATTTTGGATGTTTTACTACTGTGGGGATGATAGCCTTGTGAGCATGTGTTTTTTATTTTCCCCAATCTAGATTTTCAAGTAACTCTTTTTTTTTCCACATTCTTGAGAGCCATCTGTTTCATAGTGGTTTGCAAAACTGAAATACAGGCCTGGTGTGAAACTCTTGGAGTAGAAACTCAGCAGACGGTACCTAGCAGGTGAACTTGCCACCTGTCACACTTGCGCCGAGGCGGTGGGAAGGAGAGACTGTTGTCAATACCATTTCCCTCATCAGACCAACTGGGTTTCAAAGCCCGTGTGCGTCAGGGTGGTGGTGCCAATGTTTTCCAAAGGGACAGATCACTCAGTTCAGCACATTTCAAGAAGAAAAAGTCTGTCTGAAATATGATTATCACTTCTCTGAGCTGACGTTTCAGGAAACTTGAGATATGTGAGGCATTATAAATGATAATACATCACTCGCTGCTTTTAACATTTTGCAGCCACAGCCTGTATCTCGTTTCTCGGTGTGGTGCTGTATGGGATTCATGTCTCTCATTCATATGACATCCCTGGATCCATCAACTCCTTGGCATTTTCTCCCACCTGCTACAAATTCATCAACCAATCTATCACCTATTTCTCTCTCTTGCTCCCTCTTTCTCTCTCTCTCTCTCTCTCTCTGTCAGTGGTATTGTGTGTTACACCTCTTAGCTACACCCCCAGTTCTATTGCTATATTTTATTTCTTTTTAATTTTGAAACAGAATCTCACTAAGTTGCTGAGGGCCTCACTAGGATGCTGAGGCTGGTTTTGAACCTGTGATCCTCCTGTCTCAGCCTCCCAAGTACTGGGATTATAGGTGTGTACCACCACACCAGCTACGTATTCTCATTTATGACAGTAAAATCCTTACTTTCTAGGTGATAGTTGAATACAGATGAACAAGTGTGTTATTTTATCCTTTAAAAAAGGATAGCTTTTTCTGGTTGTACTTGATGCCCGTTTCCCCAAATTTTGGCAGCCTGACTGATCTCATGAGGTCATGTGATCCATTTTTACACCCTGAATGGAGTCAGAAGACTGGTGGGACTCAGAACAGTCCATGAGAATTTCACCTTTCAGGTACCCCGTTCTAGTAACTTTCTTTCAGAGCATCAAATTACAATTAGCTGGCGTGATGTAAACTTTTCTAGGAATCCAGGCAAAGGCAATTACTTGAGAAATGAAATTTAAAGTAGATATTCATATTGTCTTCTTGTCATTAGTTATGTTTAATTTGCAATATCTCCAAATGGAGAGGCAGAGGCTCTCTTACCACTGTAGATACAGTTGTACTTTCCCAAGTCTTAATTTTAATTGTGAATTGAGTATTTCCCTATGGTCCTCTCTTACTCCTACCTAGAAACAATGCCATTTTTTCTTTCTTACCTTCTCCTGCATGTTACAATGCTCTAAACTGTCATACTATCAAATGATGAAGCATATAAAGAAATCAATTATTGGAAATGGATAAGTTTTGCTCATAATTTCATTTGTATAATCTATTGGCCTTTTCCTGAATGATGTATTTTATTCAAGTGAAAGTTATTTTAAAATAATTTTATAATTACAGAAAGTGTAAGAGTTTATTGTGTCTCCATACAGACCAAACTAAATTTCCCCTATTGATAACTTCTTGTATTGCTTTGGCCCATTGTTTTAGAAGTAAAGAAATGAATATTACCCCTGTCAGGATATTGGTAGACTGTTGTCAGCTAAGCTCCAAGATTTTCTGGCTTTCATTCCATCTTCCCTAGTGTCCTTATTATGATACAAGGTCCCGTCCAGGGTTACACTTCACAATTAGATAGCATATCTCCTTAGCCTCCTTTGCTCTGTGACTTTTTTCAAACCTTCCTCATTCACAAAGATCATGTTAACTTAGAAGATGCTAACCTGTCATTTTGTAGAATGACTCTCAATTTGAGCTGGCTGGATGTTTGCCTCCTAGTTAGACTGTGGTAAGTTTTCATGAGAGGAAGATAATAGAGGTAAAGTTTCTTCTCACTACATAAATGCTTCCTTTTTATTCTATAGGATATAAGGGTAAGAATTTAAAATTTAATCTATAGCTGTTCTTTTTAACACACTGCATAAAGAGAAGCTATCTACAGAGTGAAACTTGATAAAACTTATTAAAATAATATTTTGTTTTTAAGTGAAAACTATTGCCAAGCATGGTGGTGCACACTTGTAATCCCAGTACTTGGGAGGCTGAGACAGGAGGATCCGGGTTCGCGGCCAGCCTCAGCTACTTATTAAGGCCCTGCGCAACTTAGTGAGACCCTGTTTCAAAATAAAGAATAAAAAATGGGGCTGGGGGTGTAGCTCAGAGGTAGAATGCTCCTGGGTTCAGTTCCCAGTACCGAAAAAAAAAACCCAAAACTATTAGTGATAAAATATATTCTTTTATATACAATTTATTTTATTTATTCTTTGTCATACTGGGGATGGAAGCCAGGGGATCTGCCTCTAAGCTACACCCCCAGCTCTATTTAATTTTTCATTTAGAAACAGTCTCATTAAGTTTCTGAGGCTGGCTTTGAACATATCATCCTCCTATCTCAGCCAGCCAAGTACTGGAATTATAGATGTGCATCACCACACCAGACCTTTTCTATATAATTAAGCAATTTCATTCAGTACTTAAAAATAATAATTCTAATTTAAACCCTAAATATTTTTAAGCCACCATAAAACTAGGCGACAAAATAGCTATTATTAAACTTGTGTTTATAAAAATGTTATAGGAAAACTTAAAGTATAAATATATTTAAATATTCATATAAAATAGTGGAGAAGAAACATTTATATCAAATTTGTCTAAAATGTCTTCACCTGGAAAATGAGTGTGATAGGCCTCATGATGAGGGTGTGGGTAGGCCCGGGGATACAGTGTTCTTGAGGATTCATTTGGAGTTACCGGTAGTCTTCACTTCGCGTGACTTCACGGTGACTAGAGAAAACACTACACTGAATACTGAAACTTGCCAATGGAAGACTTAGGTCCAGTATGCACAGGTTGCAGTTACCATGGTACTATGTCAAGAAAGGAGTGCAGGTGGATATCTATAACACTTATTTTAATTTTTAAAGTGTAGATTTCAGAATAATGTTGGCATACCTAAGTATACTTTTACTTGTAAAAGTTGTATAATTATTAGAGTGTAAATTGAACTGAGTTCTGGACTTGAGGAGACATCTTAGAATTGTCACCGTAAGTGTGGTATATAGAGCCAAGGTGGGTTGGAAAATGAAAAATAAGCAATAAACAAGCATTGCCCTTGGCATATCTTTGAGAGATTGAACTTACTCATTGGTACAATGTTTTACTAATTTTACTTGCTGGATATAATGAGTTTAAATTAGCTTTACTTTATTTATTTATTTTTTTTTTGCAGTACCAGGGATTGAACCCAGGGGCGTTTTACCTCCGCACTACACCCCTGGCCCTATTTTTTATACTTTATTTTGAAACTGGGTCTCATGAAGTTGCAGAGGGCCTCACTAAAGGAGACAGAGAGAGAGAGACAGGGAGAGAGAGAGCTGAGGCTGGCCGCGAACCCGGATCGTCCGGTCTCCGCCTCCCAAAGTACTGGGATTACAAGCGTGTGCCACCGCGCCCGGCTTAGCTTTACTTTGGAAGTATCTTTAAAATGTTAGACTTAAACATGAGAGCATCCTCAAAAAATGTGAAATGTTCTCAAAATAAATGAAAGAATAGCCGGGCGTGGTGGCGCATGCTTGTAATCCCAGTACTTTGGGAGGCGGAGACCGGAGGATCCGGGTTCGCAGCCAGCCTCAGCTCTCTCTCTCTCTCTCTTCCTTTCTCTCTCTTTCTCTCTCTAACTAGTGAGGCCCTCCACAACTTTGTGAGACCCGGTTTCAAAATAAAGCATAAAAAAATAGGGCCGGGGGTGTAGCGCAGAGGTAGAATGCCCCTGGGTTCAATCCCCGATACCGCAAAAAAATAAAAATAAAAATAAAAATAAATAAATAAATAAATAAATAAATGAAAGAATAAATGTGGGGGTTAGTAAAATATTTTCATATTCTGAAACCAATACCCATGCAAGACTCTCAGCAGATTCTTCAAGTATAGTTATTTGTAATATTCAGTATTCAAGTTATAGAGTAATATTTTTTAGCATTTAATATATGATACCCACTCTCATATAACATTTATATAGCATTTAATATATGCTTTTATGTTTTGGGTGCTTTAATATCACAATAATCCTAAAGTACAAGTGCTATTATCATTGTTTTACAGATGAGTAAATCAAGGCATGTGATGCTTAGTAACTTACCTAACATCACACAGTTTAGCAAGTAAAATCTCAATATCAACCTAAGTGGTGTGGTTCCAAACTACAAGATCTTGACACCTTGTGTTTTTAAATGTAAGTTTTTTTCTACTGGTAAGGTATGACAGTGGGACTCTAGGACTGTCCATGTCAACATCCTCACTGATATAACCAAGACAACTGACCACACAACTTGGAGGAAGGAAGATGTACTTGCTCACAGTTTTCTGGAGTTTCCGGATGCAGTCGATGTGAGGCTGTGGTCTGGCATTCCATGGCATGGTGCTGGGAAGCAGAGAGAGGGAGAGCACGAGGGCTCTGCGCTCACATCATGGAGGCTGAAAGCAGAGAGCAAGGAGGGGGAGGAGGAAGGATATATAATCCCCAAGGCCACATCCCAAGGGGCCCCTCCTTAGCAACCAATACCCTGCTTCCAACATTGGTACCTTGTTTCCATGAGGGTTAGGGGGACATGCTAAATTCAAACCATTACAAGGACCACATGTATTACAATGATGACACTGCCTGCTATAGTTTGTTAGAATTTGGTTCAATTAAATGTATATTGTAAGCACTTATTCTTTTGTATCTTAAAATAAATATCGTTGACTATCTCTTTACCATTTACCATTCAAAGGAGGGTTTCTCAACCAAAGCATTGTTGGAATTTGAAGCCAGACAAATTTTTCCTGTGCGGGCTGTCCTATGCACTGTAGCATGTTCAGCAGCTTCTCTGACCTTTACTTTCTGGATACCAGCTGCAGCCTCCTGTGCTGACTGTGGCAATTGGAAAATGTCTCTGGATATTGCTAAATGCCCCCAGAGGATACTCTTTCTATAGGACAGAATGAATGGTATATATTAGTGAACTGTGAGAAAGTTTAACAAAAAGAACTATGCCTGATATTGACATATTTTGATTAGTCAGGTGACAAATCAATAGTGGGAAATTAAATATAGGTCTGTATATATATATATATATATATATATATATATATGTTACATATATATGTTACATATGTATAATATTTATTGCATTGTACATTACATAATATGTGCATATTGTTCAGAAGTGGTTTGAGTGTATCCCCCCAGGTCTCTTGTGCTGGACACTTGGATTGGAGTGTGGCGATGTTGACAGGTGGTTAAGAGGTGGGTCTAATGGAAGGGGGTTAGATCATTGGGAGTATGGTCTTGGAACACATTCACATCATTTTTGTGAGACCTTGGTTAGTTCCTGAGAAGGTGAGTTGTTATAAAGAGTGAGCCTGGACCCCCTAATTATCCTTGCTTCCTGTCTTGCCATGTGATCTCTCCCTTTCCTGTGTGCTCCCACGATGACATCATCCACCATTGTTGAGACTCAGCTAAGGGGTCCTCCAGAGGGCTGAGGAAATGCTGGCACTCTGCTCTTCAATCTCTGAACTATAGGGTAAACACACCTTTTTACTTTATAAAGTACTCAGATTTGGAATTCTTTTTCAAGAAAGTGGACTAATGCAATCTTATTCCTTTGTTGTCTTAGTTTAGACTGCTATAACTGAATAACACAGACTGGGGTGCTTCAACAACAAACATTTGTTTCTTAAAGTTCTGGAGGCTCAAAATCTGAGATCAGGCTGTCAGCATGGTCAGGTTTATGGTGAGGGCCATCTTACTGATTTAAAGGCAGCCATCTCATTATGTTTTAACGTGGTGGGAGAGCAAAAGCAAGCACCAGGGCCTCATTTATACACACTCATCCTATCTATGAATAGCTCACTCTGATGATCCAATTACCTCTCAAAGATGATGCCATCAAATTGGGGGGTTAAACTTTAAATTATGAATTTGTGGGGAACTCATTCAGCCCATAGCAATTTTATATAGTAATTGAAAAATATGACATTTTATAAGAAATTAACTAATTAGTAATATTGAGAAACTCAAAAAATTTACCCAATTCCATAAGTAAAAGTTCATTATAAATTTATTTGGTACCCAAAGTCTCCTCAGTATGTGTACTTCAGTAATCTAAGAATTGTTTTATTTATTAATACATTTAGGACCTGAGAACAGAAAGAAATTACAAAACTCTTCTCTTTACAAATGAAATGCATATGCACTTATAACATTTAAAAATAGATATATCAATGCAATTATTAGAAAAGCAATACTTAATTATTAAAAAAACACTAATGTAAAGTGCAAACTTGCCAGTTACAGGTCACAGTGCCTAGTTTCATTAACTGAAATTCAAATCCCATGAAAGAAATCTCCCTACTGTTTTCCACAATGACTATAACATATGTTCCCATTAACAGTGTGCAAGGGTTCTCTTTTCTCCACATCTTTTGCCAGTATTTGTTATCTTTTGGGATATTTTTGATAATTGTTATTCTTACTGGACTGAGGTACTATATCATTATGATTTTGACTTACATTTCCCTGTTGTCGAGTGATGCTGAGTCTTTGTTCATACACCTATTAGCTTCTTATGAGAGAATTGAGCAGAATGCTGGTCACCAGAGGCTGGGGAGGGGGTTGGTTTGAGGATGAGGCAAGTTTGATTGATGGGTGCTAAGTTATGTAGAAGTAAGATGTTTTGATGTGATGTTGTCATTAGGGTGACTACAGATAATGATAATGTAGTGTACATTTCAAAAAATCTATAAGACAAGCTTTTCACCATACATAAATGATAAAGGTTTGAAGAAATAGATATGTTAAATTTGATGTAAATATTACACAATAATACATGTATTGAAACATCACATGATACATCATCAATATGTACAATTTTAAGTATTTTAAGTATCCTTTTTAATATGCTTTTATTGGTACATTGTAATTATACATCATAATGAGATATAGAGTGATAGGATTATACATGCTCATAACATGTGGTGTGCTTCCTTCTAGACTCCATCCCGTTCCCTCTCCCTTCCCCATACAGGGCATTGAGATTGATATTGATAATTTTGTATATCTACATAGCATTATTTAAACTGTTGCCTTCATTACATCTCCTTCCTCCTTCCTCCTTCCCCTAAACCCCCTCCGTCACTCCACTATGGTCTCTAATCCTTGATCCGAGGTCTCTTTTGTTACCCGATTCCTCTCTAGCTTCCACATACAAAAGAAAACATACAACTATTTGGTTTCTGAGACTTGATAATCTCAGTTAGCATAATATTCAAATTTATGTTTATATATCAATTACAATCAATTTAAATTTGAAAAAGAAGACACCTTTATAGAAATAACTTCTTAGCATAGCTTAACAATAGGAGGAATATGATTACATATATTTTTACATGATTCTGGATTTGAGTGAATGTTCTCATTTAATCAATTTATCAGAACTCACTTTAGGATATTTTAGATTTATAGATTAGCAAAAGAATGGGAAATATTTTTCTTTTGTTTTCACTAGTGTTTAGCTAGGGTGTGAAATATCAAGGCCAGATACTGGAGTTCCAATAGCTAGACCCAAGAGAAAAAGCAGACCCAAGATGTTTCAATACATGTATAATTGTGTAATATTTACATCAAATTTAACATATCTATTTCTTCAAACCTTTATCATTTATGTATGGTGAAAAGCTTGTCTTATAGATTTTTTGAAATGTACACTACATTATCATTATCTGTAGTCACCCTAATGACAACATCACATCAAAACATCTTACTTCTACATAACTTAGTACCCATCAATCAAACTTGCCTCATCCTCAAACCAAAACCATCCTAGACCCAAGAGAAAAACTTGAGAATTTGACAACCTAATAATATTGAACAGAAACTGCAAGAGATAATTGTAACAAAGAAAATGAGAGCCCTGGCTCTTACCTATGAGGATATTTATGTACCTATTTGTGCCATAATTCCCTATTTCTGTTTACTTCTCAAGGAAAGGAAGTGTGACCAGTATCAATAAGAAAGAAACTCCTTAAGAGAAAAGGGCATGTCTTACCCCTGAAAGACATGTAAACACCTCCAATAAAACATGACTCAAAAGTTACATATTCACGGGGCCTTTTTTTCTTCTCATATTTGACCTTCAGAGAAAAGAATAGAATGACTGAGATAATGGTTCTATGTAGTTTTTATTATTCTCAAAGCAATTCATAATATTTCAATGAAATTCAATTCCTCTTTTTGTTGTTTTTATGATCCTTATCATATAAGAATTTTATTCTTTATCAAGTATTATGGTTGAACATAACTACATCAGTTTCATGGTGTCTTAGTCTAGTCTATCATCCAAATTCATGTAAACTCAAAGTCAAGTCTTCAGAAATTCAGAGAACAGTAGAGGGAACAAGAACATTAAACAAACAATTGTGAACAGATGAATAACTATAGTTCCAAACCCTAGCATCAACTGATAAATTAAAATATCAAAAACATACATCAAGAACTATTAGGGCCGGGCGTGGTGGCGCAAGCTTGTAATCCCAGTACTTTGGGAGGCGGAGACAGGAGGATCCGGGTTCGCGGCCAGCCTCAGCTCTCTCTCTCTCTCTCTCTCCCTCTCCCTCTCTCTCCGTTTCTCTCTCTCTCTCTCTACTTAGTGAGGCTCTCCTCAACTTCGTGAGACCCGGTTTCAAAATAAAGTATAAAAAATAGGGCCGGGGGTGTAGCGCGGAAGTAGAACGCCCCTGGGTTCAATCCCGGGTACTGCACACACAAAAAAAGAACTCTTGTATCAGGAAATGCATTTTAGTTCAGTTCATTTTGTTTTTCTTATTGTATTACTACTTCAGTCTATGTATCAGATTATTAATTAAGAGATGTCAGGTAAGTAGTTCACTAATGCTTAAAATCTGCAGTGTTTAGTGTAGACTCCAGTCTGCTCCAACCAGTTCTAATGATATCAGAAAAGTTACCTGCCTTCATGAAATGTGTCCACTAGCAAGAAAATTTAAAATTACAATGAAGAAAGTAGAGTGTGTTTGGAAAACACATTCTTCAATTTTTTTTCATGATAAGCAAATTAATGTAACTAACAGATTTATACGACATAAGACTTTGTTCAAACTTATAATTTGAACATAAGTTTAGTTTTTAGCTTACAATTTAGCTGAGATGTTTCCTATTTCCTCTAGAAACTTTCATTTTCTTTGTAGATACAAAACCACTGAGTTGAGCATAGTGTCTTGTCATAAAAAAATATAAAAGTCTGTATATAATAACCATGTAAACTCGATCATGAAATTTAAGCTCATTAAAAGTAATTGTCCTGTACTGGAAATTATGTAAATTATATAAAAACCTGTCTACTTTCATAAACTATGTCATTCCTTTCATAAAAATGTGTCAAAATTATAGTTTATGGAACATAATTGCTTTGTTCACTCATGGTGCCTACATAGAGAGTTAATGTACTTTTCCCTATAAAGAAGTTAATTAATTTTTAAGGAAGCTAATGAACTTGGGCTTTGCTCTAATTATATTAGCTTTCTAACTGCTAAAGAAAAGTCCTAAACATTGGGCTATTGAAATAGTAAAATCCATGAAAAAGCATTTTGAATTTGTAAAGTAGAGCATTAAATATTTCAATATCTTTTGGCTAATTGCATGGTATGTAAAAATAACTGTGGTATAATGAAATCTTTATGTATGTATGGCCTACATTCTATGATAAATGTTCACCCATGTCTGGATTTTCTGAACCAAGAAAAGTATGCCTAGATTATTTTATTTTGTTTTGTAAGTTCTACATAATGCATCCTTTTTTATATTAAATGTGAATTAGTGCACTGCATTAAAAAGAGGAAATCAATTCTCATAATACGTTGGGTTTGACTCAACTCTGTACAATATTCTTCATATTATTCTGGTAATCAAAATACTGCAAGGAGACAGAAACCCCAGGAAACACAAATACAAATGCCCAAAGTATTGCTTACTTTATTACTAATTATTACAATTATGATTAAATTTATAAATAATCACAAATAATTACATATTCACCAGATGAAATGCGGCCGATTTCACTGATTCGATGTGCCATTAGCTAGTACTACAGCGGAAGCCCCATTAGCATCAATAAACTCAATAGGTTAAAACACAAAACAAAATGAAACACAAACCTGTCAAGTTCATGCAGATCTCCTCTGTGTAGGGTTTCTATTTAGTTGGTTTGGATTATTTCCAGTAACTCAAGAACACTGTTGGGCGAGTACTTTGATGGATGTTAGATATTTTGTGGAATTGTTCAGATCCCACAGATCATTGCTTGCCCTACAGTGATTCCTGAACAACAATGCATGATGCATCCAGCGGAAGGACACAACCACCCAAGAAGGAGCCGGGCCTCACTGCTCAGGCTTCCAGGAGCAACTGTGTGCTCACGTGGCTGAGTTCTTCTTTTCTGTGGGTTATGTTACTCTAATCTCATCATCGCTGGAGCACTATCACACTTTTTATTGACAATTTGGGAGAGCGAACAAACCATGGGGCACACTTTCCATTTTCCAGAGCAAAAGGATTAAACAATAGCAATAAATTAGAGAAACACAGAATAAACCAGTTTTGGTAAATGTGCTGCTAGGGAATTATGTTAAATTTCTAGAAAATAATTTTTAAAAGGGATTAAGATGTACAAATTTTAAACTGAATGTTAAGTGACTTAAAATGCTAATTTATTAACAACAGTAAATGTTTTTTAGTTGCATCCTTTCAGTCATCTGTCACCAATATAGGGTAGTTCTTTGAGGATTATGCAAACATCTTTGTAGTAATGGGGATTATACGTCATCTATCATGAAAAAAGGCACAGTGATTAATATACATAATCAAGACAAAAAATGACCAATATTCTTCATTCAAAGTCAGAAAATCCCAGCTTTCTGACCATCCTCATTCATTATGGGACTCGGGAATTCTTACTTGGTAGATGAGCTCAACACTGAACTGCTAAAATGCAATGCACCGATAAAAGCATTAAAATAAATAGAGCGTTAGTCTCTAATTAAGTTTCATTTTGTGAATGTCCAACAATAACAATTCAAAGGTTTATAGAAAACATTCCTTTGTCATTCACACTTATAATAAAATGTAAAAGAAAATTAATGATTAGCTGACTTTTATTTATATTTATAATTTTTTATTACTTCATTAGAAAAATGATGAGTCCTTTTTGTACCTGTATCTTCTAGGTGTGTTTTCCCTTTGAGGTTTCCTCCTCTCTAGAAGAAAAAAAAATAAGGAAGTGTTTAAAAAGTTCTCATAACTAGAGAATTGAGTGTAATACCCTAATAAGAGCTACCAGAAAAGAGCTGGAAGTACACTGAGGGAGTTGAGGGGAAGGCCGGATAACAG
Source organism: Glis glis (assembly GCA_004027185.1). Classification (NCBI taxonomy): domain Eukaryota; kingdom Metazoa; phylum Chordata; class Mammalia; order Rodentia; family Gliridae; genus Glis; species Glis glis. The sequence continues at coordinate 33,861 of PVJS01002743.1, forward strand.
AAGTGATCCTCAAACACAGGCACCAATCCCAAAAATGTCCCCAAATAGAGGACGTTCTTTGAGAAGACAGAGTGGACTCAGAAATGAGCCATGGGAGCAACATTCCTTTTGTATTAAAGAGTGACATGAGGTCTTAAACCATTCTGCACATAGTTTCTGTTGCCTCAGAGGCTCCCAGAACCTGCACCCAGATCCAACACCAGTTAAGATTGATCAGCCCCTGACAGAAGTTTTCCACCTGTTGCAGTCACTCAGGGAAGACCGGGCATGTCCTTCCCCAGGACACGCTGCAACCAAAGCTGTTGCCTCTGGACACCTGGTGATGTGATCGGGAGGAAGCTTTGGCCAAAACAATCTTGAGATCCTTCTGCTCTGAAAGTAGGAAGTCACATCATGTTACCCTTATACAAAAAGGGGCTGGAATTTCTTTTTTTTTTTTTCTTTTTGGTAATTCATGGCCCAGGGTGAGCTTCCCTTTCCAAAAGCATGTCAGAAACATTCAGGTGAGAAACACTGTTATTCATACTCTACCTCACCAAAAACTGTACAACTTATTAGGAGCTTCACCTTTTACTTTAATTCATATACATTATACATCAAGCTTAGTATTTAGTTACTCTAACAGCAATTTGAGATAGATAGATGATAGACAGAAGAAAAGGAAGAATTAAAGGAAAAAAACTATCCATATCCTTTGTTCTTGGGAAGACAATTAAAATATATGTACAACTTCAGTTTAGTTAAAGTGTTACTGCTAAACTGTTCATTTTAAGCCCTGTTTTATACATTTTTGTGGCATATAAAACAACAGGTCTTTTTCTTTTTTTTTTTTTTGCGGTACCGTGGATTGAATGCAGGGGCGTTCTACCTCCACGCTACATCCCCGGCCCTATTCTTTATAGTTTATTTTGAAACCGGGTCTCACGAAGTTGCGGAGGGCCTCACTAAGGAGAAAGAGAGAGAGAGAGAGAGAGACAGGGAGAGAGAGAGAGAGCTGAGGCTGGCCGTGAACCCGGATCCTCCGGTCTCCGCCTCCCAAAGTACTGGGATTACAAGCGTGCGCCACCATGCCTGGCCAACAGGTGTTTTTCTATTCACCTCAAAATGAGAATATTAGATGATCAACATATAATTTGATGTAGTTCCAAATTTCAAATACTTACTTGTCTATTTTTTTCCTGTGATTTGGGGAAAAACACAAGTTAGGGGATTAAAATTTAGTTTTCAAATTCAAATGATAATAATAAGTATATATTTACTAATCTTTTGTATCAAATTACAAATAGTCCCTTTAATTAACTAAATATATGTGCTAGATAGTTTATATTGATTTTCAAAATAAATGTAATTCAAATTTTAAAAACTATCAGCCTTTTCTGTTTAAAAATAATGTAAATAATAATCATACAATTACCATAAATAGTAATTATACATATTTTTGGGGTACAATGTGAACTTTCAGTTTATGTATATAATACATAATGATCAGATCTGGTTAACTGGCATACCCACCACCTCAGACATTTATCATTTCTTTGTTTTGGAAATATTCAAGATCCTCTTTACTACCAATTTTTAAATATTCAATTAATTGTTGTCAACTATAGTTATCCTACTGTGCTGTAGAACATTAGAACTTATTCCTTCTAGTCACTTACACTATTGTCCCCATTAATTATTCCTTCTCCATCTTTCCTTCCCTTCCACCTTTCCAGGCTCTAGTAATTACTCTACTACTCTCTAGATCTTTGAAATAGACTTTTTTGCTTTGACGTTTAAGTAAGATAAGCAGTTTTTATCTTTCTTTGCCTCCTGACTTATTCGCATAATGTCTTCCAGTTCTGTCAATACTCTTGCCAATGACAAAATTTAGTTTCTTGTGGATGAATAATATTGAATTGTGAAGCTATACTATATTTTCTTTATCCATTCATCCATTGATGGACACCTAGGTTGGTTCCATAGCTTGCTATACATGGTGCTGAAATAAATAGCGAATGCATATCTCTCTTCCACATATTAGTACCAATTCCTTTCTCTATATACTCAGTAGTGAATAACTGGATCCTACAGAAGTTCTATTTCTAGTTTTCTGGGAATTTTCAAACTTTTTCCCATAAGGGTGATACTAATTTATATTCCCACCAATAGTGTACAAGAGTCCCCCTTTCTCCACATCCTCACCATCATTCGTTCTTCCTTTTTTTTGGCTTTTAATTACAAGCCATTCTAACTGGGGTGAAATAATATCCCCTTGTGGTTTGGATTTGCATCTCCCTGATGATTAGTGTTGTCGAGTATCTTTCACATACTTGGTGGTCATTTCTCTCTTAAGGAATGTCTATGCAGGTAATTTTTTTTCATATTTTAGTCAGTTTCTTATTTACGTTGAGGTTTTTTTCTGTTTTCTAGAACTGAATCCCTTTACAGATGAATAGTTTATACATATTTTCTCCTCTTTGTGTGTGGTGTCTCTTCACTCTATTTATTTTTCTAACAGAAGCTTTTTAGTTTGATATAATCAGATTTGTCAACTTGTGCGTTTGTTGCCTGAGCTGTTGGAGTCATATCCAAACATCATTGCCCAGACCAATGTCCAAAAGCATTTCCCCTATTTTTCTTCTCATACTTTCATAGTTTTTAGTCCTTCATTTAAGGCTTTTATCCACATTGGTTTGATTTAATGTTTAATGCGGGCAGGAGGTCTAATATATTTCTTCTGCTTTTGGATATCCAGGTTCCTCAGACCATTTATTAAAGTGACTGTTCTTAAGCCAGGTGTGGTGGTGCACACCTGTTATCCCAGTATTGGGAGGCTGAGACAGAAAATAAAGCAAAAAACAAAACAAAAAATAAGGATGGAGGTGTAACTCACAGGTAGAATGTCCCTGGATTCAATAACCAGTACCGCAATCAATCAATCAATCAATCAATCAATAAAGTAGCTGTTCTCTCTCTGATGAACGTTTTTGCTGCTTGTGTTAAAAATCAGTTGGCTGTAAATATGTGCATTTATTTCTGGGTTCTCTATTCTGTTCCATTGGTCCATGTGTCTGTTTGCTTGATATTTTGGTTACAATCCCATATTCCATATGTATTTGATAGTATGGTAAATCCAATGTGCTGCTTATTCGATCTAATTGAAAATTAAAGTTAATGCAGTTTAACAAAAGCCAAGTTTTTGTAGATATAAATCATTTTCTCCCCTCAGAATAGCCCACTATGGAAGAACAAAAGAAAGAAATCTCTATAAAATAGTAGAAATCGAACAGCACGTGGTCTTTGCAAAATTAATCTGATGGTTCAGGTAGGGATATTAGCTGTGATAATTCCGTGCATTTTAAGTGACTAATGCAATAGTTTCTTTTGTCTTCATTTGGTTTTAAACTATTTTCTGTATGAATCTATTATGAATGCTAGATAACTCTTTTGTTTTAGTTGATACACAGCTGAAAGCAGTTAATTTTATTATACACAAATGTGAATGCTTTCCAGCTCTTACTGACAATGCTAAGGTTCAAGACATTTTTCAGTAACAATTATATCAAAAATAGTATTTTTGCCAAATGGAATATTGTAAGTATGACATCAGTTCAATGATAGCTTTAGATTGCCAAGAGCTAAATGCTAGAGTGTTTATGTTTTTTTCTTTTTATGTGCTGGTATTCATATTCAAATGTCACAATTCTACCTCTGTTATAACAAACTAAAGGTATGAATGCTACAGTTTAATTGCCAATTTGTTAAAATAACTGTGTGATTAATGCACATAGAAAAATGACTGGTGTCAAATAGATAAAATGAGGTCTTTGTTTAAGAAAGTCATGTTGCAATAACAAACCTGGATTTTAAAATGTGGCATTCCTTGGACTGACACTCTTACTACAGAAAGAAATGGTCTGGGGAAACTATATCATCCTATGGAGGACATACTCATTCTTGCTCTCCTGCCTGGCCAGAGGATGACTCTCTGGAAACGTTTCCTAGACTACATGTGGATGCAGGTGATTGCAAAGGACAATGGAGAATGAGAGAAAAGAGTGTTCCTTCCAGAACATAGAAACAGTGTTGACTTAAGAAACAATCTCACTTTGTGTGTGTGTGTGTGTGTGTGTGTGTGTGTGTGATGTTCATACCCTGACATATATCAAAATGTATAATTACAATGCACCAATAAATGAACATAAAAAGTTAAAAAAAAGAAACTGTGTTTGTTTACATTTCTGGGCCCAGTAGGTAGTAGGTTTGTGATAGTACACAGGCAGTCAGTGCCAACAGGCTGTGGTTCTCATGGCACAGGTGCCACCTGGAAAAAATTATCAAAGACCCAGTGCTTTGCTGTCTGCCTTTCTTTCCCTGACTAGAGGTAGTAGGTTTGGTTGCTCTCTTAATCATTATTAGTCAGGTATCATGAGAAAGAGAGAAATCTTTGTCAAAATAAGAGCCCAAGACTGGTTACCAATTTTTGGTTTCGATATTCTGTTTTATTAATATCAGCATAGTCTGTTCTGACTCACATTCGTTTGTCAAATATTTTATGGTACATCGGATTTGAATGTAAATTTTTATTTAGGTTCTCAGTTTTTTGAGATGTGCATAAAAAGTTTGGAATAAGCCATTTTAATTCACAGTCTTCTTTTCATGCTACTATTTAGGTCACAAGTGTAGATGACAAATAAAATTGTATGTAAGTTGAAGAAAGTGAAGCAGAGGCACATGTCTCGAATCCCAGCTACTCAGGAGACTGAGACAGGAGGATCAGAAGTTCAAGGTCAGTCTAAGAAACATGGGGAATCCCTGTCTCAAAAAATAAAAATTATAAAAGAAGGGTCGAAGAAGTAGTCCAGTGGTAGAGCACTTTCTTAGTATATTCCTGGTTTCAATCCCAAATTAATACACAGAAATACAAAAAGAGAGAAAGAGAGAGAAACTATAAAATATCAATTTTAATTTTCAGCTCCTTTTAAGATCCTGAAGAAAATAAAGCTTATAATAATATTTTAGCAAGTGACAAAAATAAATTTTAAAATTGTATATTTAAAAATATTTAGAAACAAATAATATTAAGTATGAACTTTATGAATTAGAAAGCAAAATATACCTCATTTTCCCCACTACCATTAAATAGCACATTCTCTAAAATCCTAAAATACTAGGTAATCAAACTTTAATTCTTCAAAATTAAAAAGTAATAGCAAGTTAAACTATCCTGTATGATATTGCTATATTAAAAAATTAAGAGTATTTATATTGGAAGTCAAGTGTGTTCTAATACCATGCTTAAACATTACTATCATTAACTCATAAACATTCACCTTTGCCACAAGCTATGCTGAAATTAGTATAGTTCTTGGAATTACTCAGCATTATTTTTTTATGTACCTTTATTGCTGCATTGTAGTCTCACATCATAATGTAATTCAGAGTGATAGTGACATACATGCGCACAGCACTTGGTGAGCTTCCCCCAAGTTCCCTTAATGGTCTAGAAAAGTCACTTTTAAACAGTATCAGTAATGCCTCCTTGTCTTTTACAGGCAGCTTTTGATAGTAGTGGGCAGCAGTTGATCAAGCTATTAGAAGACTATAAAGGGAAACAATTCTTGACACCACAGATTTCATCATCTGAGGAGATAAGCATTCTTCTTGCTGCATTCATTTTTTGGAAATAATTTCAAAACTAAGATCTGTGTCTGCAGAAATCCCTCAGTGGTTGCATGGCTCCCAGTCCCATGACTTTGTCTCTCTGTTCTTTATCTTAGTTTCTAAGATAGTCTCGTTTCTGCCTCAAAGAGAATGGATGGCATACCTCTGTGCCCCACTATTAGGAGGAATGAACTTACACAGCATAGGGTGGATGACTTTCCAGATATATCCAGGGAGGAAGGTAGAGGAGTCAAAGTCACCATAGTTCACTTGAGGTTGATTTAACTCTTACTTATAATTATAGTAATGCATTGTATGTAGACAAACAAACACACCTACATTTATTGTATATGTGTAATTTTTGTTAATTTCCAGTTAAATAGTTGTATTTTGTAAACACCTGAAAGGCTTTATTCAGGCCACCATTTTCTTTCTTTTAATCATAACACTCCGTGTGTGTGTGTGTGTGTGTGTGTGTGTGTGTGTGTGTGGTACTGGGAACTGAATACAGAATGTTCTACCTCTATACCCCCAGTCCTATAGTATGTTTTTATTTTGAAATAGGGTCTCACTGAGATGCTGAGGCTGGCCTTGAACCTGCGATCCTCCTGTCTCTGCCTCCCAAGTACAGGTGTTTACCACTGCACCTGGCTCAGAATAATACTTTTATTAAGACATGTACAATTATATGCTTTTTATCAGGCATTTCACCTCTAAACCTCAGAGTGTATTTCAGAGCCAGGTACAGATATAAAATGCAATGATGGTTGTATATTAATAATGAGTAGATACTGCAAGGGCCTCACAAGTGTCATAAACTCTAATTCTCTCTATAATTTCTATATGGGGTAGGTAAATATGGAAAAAATCTTAATTTTGTAGTATTTCCAGCACCAAATAAGTAGACTATTTGAAGTGTTTTTTATTTCATCATACCTACATAAGATTATACTCTGGCCCCTTTAGTTTGATTTCTAATATTTCTTCTTTGTTTTGTCTACATTTGCCTGTGTCTCTTTACTTCTCCCTTTTTTTCAACCTAAGTTAATTTTGCAGAAAAGAGGAGGAGCAGCAAATATAAATAAATGATTTGCAGTTTAGCACAACACGTGTCATAATAGGAATATTCAGAACTTCAGCATGTAGCTTGTTGACTTTTATACTTTGATTTCTGCAAGTGCCTCCTTCTCTCCCTTCTTCTTGATTGAATGCAGGGACATACTACTACTGAGTTACCCCTCTAGCCCCTCTTATTTATTTATTTATTTATTTTTTATTTATTTACTTGTTTATTTATTTTGAAACAGGGACTTGCTAAATTATAGCACAATGGCATGGAACCCATAATCTTCTGACCTCAGGTTCCCAAGTACTAGGATTAAAGGCATGTGCCACTGCACCCAGCTCTAAGCATCTTTAATGACTTATTTTATATCAGTGTATTCTCTTTGTTCTCTAGTAGGACCACATCGCTCTGCACTTCAGATTTTGCCATGTTAACTTGCAAATTGGTTTTCATTGCATTGATAGATACTCTCCTTTTTCTTGTCTTCATAATGTAGCACATAAGAGTCTGAATTACTTGCTAAATCTCACTACTTTACTCCAACCAAGGAAATAGTCTTCTCTTATTCTTCTCTTTTTTCTATGAATTATATTTTCATGTTTTAAGGCATGTCTCTTTTATATATGAGTATATATTTTCTTTCATGAATCTCTCTCTCTCTCTCTCTCTCTCTCTCTCTCTCTCTCTCTCTCTTTAAATTTATTCTCAAGTATATGGCCTAGAAGATAAAGGGCAAGAAATAGCATAGATATGTAACTGATGTGTCACAGACATGCAGTAGAATGAACCAGTGACTCTTATCAGGGATCATTTTCTCCCTTGGAGTAGAGGTGGAAATTAATTAATTTAGGCAACAGAATATGGCAAAGTATTGGGAAAGCCACTCCCATAATTTTTACAGTATATAAGAATCCATCTTAGAAATATAGAAGGCCAGATTTTGTTCGTGAACTTTTTATTTATTTATTTATTTATTTATTTATTTATTTATGGAACTGGGGATTGAACTCAGGGCCACTCTACCTCTGAGCTACACCCCTATTATTGTTTTTCATTTTTAAACAGTCTCTCTAATTTGCCAAGGCTGGCCTTGAACCTGCTATTCTCCTGTCACTGCTTCCCAAGTCCTGGGGTTATAGGCATGTGCCACTGCACCTGACTTTCCTTAAATTAAAAAAGTGGGGATAGGTGTTTAGTAAAGGCCTCTGAGAATTCCACATGCCTTGAAATGGCAGGGAGCATCCAGGAGCTGAGAACAGCCAGTAAGAAAGTGGAGACCTCAATCTTACAGCCACAAGACACTGAATCCTTCCAATAAGCACCTGCTTTTGTAAGAGAATACTATGTTCCAGGAAGGAATACAGCATGCAGACCCATTGATGACAGCTCTATGAGACTATGAGCAGAGGGTCCGGCTGAGGGAGGCCAAGAACCCTGGCCCATGAAGCCAGAGAGATAGTAAATACATGTGGTTGCAAATCACTATCTCTGTAGTATTGTGTTCCTCTTTAAAAGTTCACTTGAATCTGGGCGTGGTGGTATGCCTGTAATTCCAGAATTTGGAGGCTGAGACAGAAAGATCATAGGTTCAAGTCCAGCGTATGGTAACCTATCAAGACCTCAATTCAAAACAAAACAAAACAAAACAAAATATAAATGGCTGGGTGTGTAGCTCAGTGGTAGAATGCCTCTGGATTCAATCTCCAATACCCCCCCAACACACACACACAAATTCACTTGCTTTCATTTTCATTAACTATTTAATGGACAAAGATTGATTACTTAATTATGGAATGGCAATAAGATTTTAAAAGTTTTGTTTTTTCCACAATATAGAATATTTATTTATTTATTCATTTATTTATTTATTTTTATTGGGTGCATTGTAATTTTACATTATATTGTGGTATAGAATGCTAGAAAAATACATGCACACACTCTTGTTGCCTTCCCCACTGGGTCCCCCCCAACCCTCACCTTGCAAGTCTTTGAGATTGGAATTGGCAATTTTGTATACATTCACAGCATTATTTCTATTACTGCATTCTTTATGACTTCGTTCCCCCTCCTTCCCTAACCACTCTTGGTCACTCCCCTGGAGTCTCTGCTCATCTATCTGATGTTGTCCTTATTGCCAAATATCTCTCTAGCTTCCACATATAAGAGAGAACATACATTTACTTGTTCTTTGGAACTGGGTGTACTCACTTAGTAAATATTCTCGAGTTCCATTCATTTTCCTGCAAACAGTGCAATTTTGTTCTTCTTTATAGATGAGTAAAATTCCATTACGTGTATATACCAAAGTTTTGTAATCCATTCATCCATTGATGGATGTCTCGGCTGGTCCCATAATTTGGCTTTTGTAAATTGTGTTGCTATGAACATGGATATGCATGTATGATTATGATATTCTGATTTCATTTCCTTTGGGAAGATGCCCAAGAGTGCTATTGCTGGGTCATATGATAGTTCCATTCCCAATCTTCTGAGAAACCTCCCTACTGATTTCCAAAGTGCCTATACTAGTTTGCAATCCCACCAACAGTGTAATAGGTTTCCTATTTCCCCACATCCTCACCATCATTTATTATTATTTGTGTTCTTGATGATTGCCATTCTAACTGGAGTTAGGTGGAATCTCAGTGTAGTTTTGATTTGCATCTCCCTGATTGCTAAAGATGATGAACATTTTTTCACATATATGTTGACCATTTGTATTTCTTCTACTGAAAAGTGTCTATTCAGTTTGGTTTCCCATTTTTTTAATTGGGTTATTTGTTTTCATACTGCTAAAATTTTTAAGCTCTTTGTGTATTCTAGATATTAGACCTTTGTCCAATGGGTAGGTGGTGATGATCCTTTCCCATTCTGTAGGCTCTCTCTATAGAAACTTGATGGTTTCTTTGCTAAACAGAAGCTTTTTAATTTAATGCTATCCCATTAATTAATTCTTATTTCATTTTCCTTAGCTTTGGGGGTATTATTGAGGAAGTTTCTACCTGTAACTACATGTTGGAGTATTGGTACTCAACCCTCTTATAGCAGTTTCAAAGTTTCTGGTCTAACTTCTACATCTTTGAATTATCTAGAGTTGACTTTTGTGCAGGGTGAGAAGTAAGGGTTTAGTTTCATTTTCTACATATGTATAGCCAGTTCTCCCTGCATCATTTGTTGAAAAGGCTGTCCTTTCTCCAGTGTATGTCTTTGGCACCTTTATTAAAGACCAACTGGCTATAAATATGGAGTTTTGTTTCTGAGTCTTCTATTCTGTTCCATTGGTCTATTTATCTGTTTTTGTGCCAATAACATGTTCTTTTTATTACTATCACTTTGTAGTACAGTTTGAAGTCCGATATTGTGATGCCTCCAGCATGGTTCTTGCTGCTAAGAATTGCTTTGGCTATTCTGAGTGTTTTGTTTTCCCTATGAATTTTAAAACTGATTTATCTAGGTTATGAAAAATGACAATAAGCCCTTGCAGGAAGATGGTGATGGAGTAAGGACTCTTAGATGAGCCTGTCTCTAACTCATCTCAGGGAGCTCTGAACTGAACAGCATCCCACATCCCAGACTACCTTCATGGGAGGTGGGAACTAAAGATAGAGAAACTCATTAATATCAACAAGCCTGCTTTTAGACACCCAGGCTGAAACAGGAAAAAGAAGCAACAAATTCCCTGAACAAGCAGAGATGTGAGAACAATAGCAAGCACTGTGGACAGGTGGAACTTTGGAAATCAAGGAAAATCATATATCCAGCAACCTGAGACTTACCCCACGGACATGGAGGAGACCAGCCACAGAACTGCACAGTTCCACAAGGACAGCACAGAGAAGGACAATCTTGATCTTATCCCTCTCTACCCCAGTCTAACCACGCGCCCAGTGACAGAGGGGAGTGGGTAGACCCCAGGGAGGTGAGTTCAGACTCCTCATGGGGTAACTGAAAAGAAATCATAAAATGGGGTGGGAACTCATGCAGACCATGTCTACACACCACACACAGAATTCTATGGAAAACACCAGGCTTGGAAACCACAGACCAACCCAGCCTTCTCTGTGGAGAGGGCAGAGTTCCCACACTTGCTTTAGGACTGACTGTGCACCTGGGGCCCAGAGCTCTGTGCCTGTGCAGACAGAGAGAGACACTGAGCAAAAGACCATAGCATTGGGGCTGCAGATTGACATCTCTGTTACAGGTTTCCCAGCAAGCAAGAATGCTTGGAATGTGCTTGGGACCTAATTTAATAAGTGGACCTTAAACAGATTCAAAAGGGCTGCAGAGACAAAGTGTGAGAGTTTTTTTTTTTTATTGTGGTTCTATTTTTTAATTTTTTCATCACCTTTTTGTTCTGTTTCTGTGTTTTTTGCTGATGCTCTGTACTTGTGTATTTGTATATATTTTTTTACCCTTTTGCGTGTTTTCTCTCCTCTCTCCTTTTTTTTTTTAATTCCGGTACAAGGGATTGAGCCTAGGACCCTAGTGAATGCTGGGTGAGCACCCAGGACCACACCCCCAACCCCAGCCTAGAGGAGTCTCCTCTCAGCAGCCAGTAGTCCGGGACAGACCCTCCTTGCACCTCCACCACAATCTACCTCCTTAGCAAAGCAGGCAGGCAAGCACGCTTGAACTAGAGCTTTGGAGCAACTTACACATCTCATCTAACAAGCCTCAAATAAAGAAGGAGAAAAGAAAAAAAAATGACAAGGAAATATCCAAAGCCACAAGGGGAGTCAGCTGTCTTCCAACAAGGAAATTTTATTCATTCTTGGTTAAGCAATTCTTAAGGTTCTTTTTATTTTATATATATTTTTTATTTTTCTCTTATTCTCTTCTTGTCTGTGTACATGTGAGAGATTGTCTGTGTTATGTTTTGCTTGTCTAAATTCTAGTGACCTGTCTGCCAATTCCTTGTATTATATCCATTTTATATAACTACATGTAAATATTCTACACTGGTTACTAGAATTTTTCTTTATTTTCACTATTTTTTTTTTTTTATGGTACCGGGGATTGAACCCAGGAGCGTTCTACGTCCGCGCTAAACCCCCAGTCCTAATTTTTTATACTTTATTTTGAAACCGGGTCTCATGAAGTTGCGGAGGGCCTCACTAAGTAGAGAGAGAGAGAGGGAGAGAGAGAGAGTGAGAGAGAGAGAGAGAGAGAGAGAGCTGAGGCTGGCCGCGAACCCGGATCCTCTGGTCTCCACCTCCCAAAGTACTCGGATTACAAGCATGCGCCACCACGCCCAGCTATTTTCACTATCCTTATTCTTGATTTTATATTACCTAACCATACACAAACTCTTTTTCTACTTTACCCCATTCTTGCATCCATAAATCTGTCCCTTTCCTCCCCACTCATCCTTTAGCATTGATTACAATGTAATTTGCCTTTGTATATGTACCAGCTGAGTCCTTTAAGCCCCTACTGCTGAGGCTGGGCCACATAGGTGAGCCAACAGGAAGGACTGGCAGACACTAAGGACAAAATAATCAAAGATGACACACAGAGATGCCCAGCACCCTGCACATAGAAGTTTAAAAATGCATAGGGCAGCCGGGTGTGGTGGTGCATGCTTGTAATCCCAGTACTTTGGAAGGCGGAGACCGGAGGATCCGGGTTCATGGCCAGCCTCAGCTCTCTCTCTCTCTCTCTCTCTCTCTCTCTCTCTCCCTGTCTCTCTCTTCCTAGTGAGGCCCTCTGCAACTTCGTGAGACCCAGTTTCAAAATAAAGTATAAAAAAATAAGGCCGGGGATGTAGCAAAAAAAAAAAAAAAAAAAAAAAGGCATAGAAGAGGGTCTAGAAGCTGAAACCAAATGAATCAAAATTCTTTTTAGAGAAATAATATTAGAGAATTTCCTAAACATAGAAAGTGAGGTCGACACACAGGTACAGGAAACATACAGAAGCCCCACTAGACAAGATCAGAGAAAGGGTTCAATACTCCACATAATAATCAAATTAACTAATGTAGTGGTCACAGAGAGAATCTTAAAGGCAACGAGAGTAAAGACCGAGTAACACTGAGTGGCAAAACAGTAAGAATCACTCCAGACTTCTCAAAGCAAGTCATGAAGGCCAGGAGGGCCTGGAGCGAGGTATTACAAACTCTGAAAGAAAACGACTTCCAGCCAAGATAACTATACCTGCAAATATATTTATCAAATCTGACGGGGAACAAAAATCTTACATGACAAACAGAAGCTGAAAGAATTTATATCTTCCAAGCCAGCACTAGAGAAAATACCCAAAGAGATAAATTACAAAGAAGAAATAAAAAATAAATGCCAGAACCAGAGAAAGGATGAGTTCCATCAAATGAAGAATTAAGCAAAGAAAAACAAACACTACCTCAAACAGAAGTTACAACTCAAAATACTAGGAATTAAAAATCGTCTCTCAATAATCATGCTGAATATCAATGACATCAACTCCCTAATCAAAAGACATAAGGTGGTAAAATGGATTAAAAATCATAATCCATCTATATGCTGACTGCAAGAAACACACCTAAAGATAGTAACAAACTAAAGGTGAAGGGCTGGAGCAAGGTAATCTATGCTAATGGAACTCAAAGACAAGCAGGGGTAGAAACTCATATCAGACAAAATAGACTTCAAGGCTAAACTTATCAGAAGAGACAAGCAGGTCATTTTTACTGGTAAGAGGAAGAATCCATCAAGAGGATATAACGATAGTCAACATTTATGCTCCAAACATAGGTGCAACCACTTTCATAAAATAAACTCTGAGTGACATTCTCACATAGATCCCGATAAAATAATATTGGGAGACGTTGACACTCCTCTCACACCACTAGATCAATCTTCTAGACAAAAGATCAGTAAAGATGCCTCATATCTAAGGAACACCATAAACCAAATGGACCTACTAGACATATATAGAGTATTCCATCCACCTACAGCTGAATACACATTCTTTTCAGCTGCTCACAGGACCTTCTCTAAAATTGACCATATCATGGGCCACAAAGCAAGCACTAGAAAATTAAAAATATGTGACATAACCTCCTGCATCTTTTCAGACCATAATGGAATGAAACTAGAAATCAACTACAAGAAAACCCAGAGAAAATTCATAAATGCCTGGAGACTCAATACCACACTTCTGAATGAGGAAAGGGTCATAGAAATATGGGGAGAAGTAAAGAAATTCCTAGAAACAAATGAAAATATAGATGCAGCAAACCAAATCTCTGAGACACTTTGAAGGCAGTATTAAGAGGAAAATTTATAAGACTGAGTGCTCACAGAAGAACAGAAAATCACCAAATAAATAGACTATGACACACCTTTCTTCTCACATGTTACCAACACACACACACACACACACAAACACACACATACTCACACATTCACACATACAACAACAGGGAAATTTCATAAAACATCATTTTAGTTGCTTCACCTTGGATACATACTCATTTTAACATGCTTATTGATATTTGAAAGATAACTTCAGGATCAGCTATAGTTTGCACACTGAATGATCCCCAAATGTCAATGTGTTGACAACTTGTTCCCCAAGGCAGCACTACTGGGAAGAGGTAGAACCTTTAAGAGGTGGCCTCCTAGGAGATCATAAATCATTGAGGGCACGCTCTTGAAGAGATTCTGGAACTCTGCCCCTCCTCTTCCCTCTCTACTGCTTCTTTGCCATGATGTGAGTAGTTTTGCTTTCTACCCACTGCTCCTCCCATGATGTCCTTCCTCAACACGGGTCAAGAGCAAATTGGCTGACCAATCATGGACTGGAATGTTCAAAACTTCCAAAATAAACCTTTTAGCTTTATAAGTTGATTATACCAGGTAATTCATTGTAGTCTGAAAATCTGTCTAACCTATGACCTAAAGCTAACTTATACTTTCACAATATTTGTATGATGAAAATATATATAAATAATTTATAGTATAATTGGTATAATTTGTATCATAATTTATGTTGGAAAAGGTTGTTTGCTTATAATTTTTTGAGTTTAACTATTAATATAAAATTTGTCCTCCTCTGATACCTAGAATTTTACCATCTATTCATACTCTCTTCTTTCCAGTATTCTAAAAATATTTAAAAGGTGTTAAAAATAAAATATTTTTGTTTATAAACTTGAATTTTCTTTTTACATAAAATGAAGAAACACTATATTTTTATGTAATATATTTTAATAAATAAGACAAATAATAACCCGAACCCGATTATTTGGAAAAGACAAGCACAAGTTGAGATTATGAAACCTCATTTTGTTTTATTCCTAGTCTTTTAACAGTTTGGAAATACACACACACACACATACACACACACACACACACACACACACACACACAAATATATATGCATATATATTAATGAAAAAATATATGAATTAATTTTATCTGAACTTAGATTAAAGTAATGATTTGGATAGATTGCTTCACTAGCTGAGATAAGCTTTAAATCACTGTGGCTTATTTATCTTTTAAAATAATGGATTATAAATATGACTAACGTAAAACCTTTTCTTTAGATTTTTTTCCAATATGCATCATATCTTAGAAAAATATTAGGACATGGTAAAGCATAAAGAAAAGTATTCACTTTATTCATTTTGGACTCAACCATAGTTAATTCTGAAATGGCTGACTTTAAATTTTATACTTGTAGGAGAGTCAGGAGTACAGATTAAACAGTGTTGAAATGAAGCTGTGTTTCTGCCAATGTGACATTAAGAGAATCATCATGTGCAAGCATAGGTGAATCTAGTGGGTGCTTCCCTAAGCTTATTATGGAAATGTTATATATAAATAAGTGACAAATACATACATTTGTAAAGACTTCTAGTTGGAGACTAAACCATGTGCTATTTCAATCATTTTTGTATTTATCGAAACTTATCACAATGAGATAAGTTTTATACCCAGGAGTCTGGTGTATCTTTATTCAAAAGCAGGTTTCATTCATTATTATTTTTCCTAATCCATTAAATAGTACTGTCCAAACTGGTTGTTTTCTTTTTCTATAGCTTAGAAGCTTGGGGAATTTGTTATTCATCTAAGTGGTAATACTGCCTACCTGTTCAAAAGTGAAATGCCAGATGCAACACAGTACAATTAGGACATAAATTTTAAAAAATGCAATCAAAAGGCAGCAAGTGATATTCCCTTGAAAGGCCCCAGTGGTAACATAACAGCTGAAAGGAGCAGCAATTCTGGCTATTGTTAAGCTCTGAAAGTATCATCCCATAAGCAAAATTATTTTTTGAACATCTATACTCCAATATAAGCCTGGATAAAAACATTTTTCAGTGTATAGCTGTTACAACAAGATGACCTTTCAGAAAATGAGTTTGACTAGTCTACTCTATGAAAGTCATAATGCTTTATTTCTTTATAATGAGCAAGAATCCTCAATCACCGCATTCAAAAACGTGTAATGGAAATGCCATAGTGTATTAGATAAATATTAATTTCTCAAGTTATCCGAGACTATCTACTGCTCTGACTATTTATAAAATTGCTAAGTTTCCTCTTAAAATATAATTTCTTTATAACCTCTGTAGGAAAACATGCCATTTTGAGCTATAGTTGTGAGGCTCCGTAAATACCAAACTGATATTGGGAAATGTTTCCTTATAAGGCAGAGTTCTATAAACACGGATTTTATTGTGCAACATGGAATATCTGTTCAGGAGTCCCTACATAAAGTTAATGACATTGGTCATTTTGGGCATATTTATAGAGCTCTTTGGGAGGTGAAACAAAGAACATGACTGGCTCTCACCATTGCAGAGGCATCCTCTCATAGGCTTGCCTGATTAAAACAGGCACAGATCAACAGCAGGCTGGGCTAGAAGAGAAAATGATCATGAACACTTTATCATCTGTGTAGCAGATGACTTATTTCCTGTTTTTTGTTTACCTTCATCCTTTGTAAATTAATACACCTCTCTATTAAAAGAAATTCAAAAAACAGGAAAAAAAGCTATTGTTTGAATGTACTCCCAAAAGCATACGTTGGAAACATAATCCCCAAGTTACAATGCTGGGAGGTGAGGCCTAGTGAGATGTGATTAGGCCATGAAGGAGGAATAAAGGGATTAATGATGTCATTGTGGAATTCATCCCTGCTTTACACACACTCTCTCTCTTGGTCTCTTCTCCTCTCTTCCCCTCTGCCCCCCCCAACCCCATAGAATATAAAGCAAGATCCCTCACCAGATATTGACTCCTTGATCATGGAGTTCCCAGCCTCTAGATGTAAGACATGAATTTCTGTTTTTTTTTTAAATTACCCAGTCTCAGGTACTTGTCAGAGCAGCACAAAATGAACTAATCCAATAATTATATTCATTCATGAAGATAACCTGTGAAAAAGTAACTATGTGTTTAAAACAGAAACTTGAGCAAAATTAGACTCCCTTGGAGTATGGTGCCAGTTTATTTTCTGGTATTTACACAAGGAGAAGATTTCACTCCAGGCTACAAAATACAATTAAGCAGAACTATGTGTGTTTTATGTGGTGTATAACAAATTCCCCTTACTCTCCACAAGGACACCAACTGTTGTCCTTGACCACGTGGCTTCTCTGGGCCAGTGGAAGGTTACCGGAAGAGAGATTAAAGAACTCATTTGGTTTGGCTTGCTTCTTGTTCTTTGATGAACTTTCCTGATAAAAGAATGCCTAAGGAGCCAGTAGCCTGGACTTCTACAATAAAAATAACTCCCCCCCCAAACAAAGACACCCTAGTCTTCACGACAGGGGAATATATTATCTTAGATGACAAAAGGGACCTTATAGCAGATATGATTGATTAAGAATCTTGAGGTGGAGAGAAAATTTATGATTATGCTGGTTGAACTAATGTAATCACAATGTTTTTTCTTTTACATATATATAAGGAAAACAGGAGAGAGAGAGATAGACATAATCTTTGATGTCACAAAGAGAAACTAGAGCACAAGGATGGCACCACAGTCCAGAAATGTGTGTGGGCCCTAAAATCCAGAAAAGGCAAAACAAACACAAACACAAACAACAATAACAGAAATACATTCTCCCTTAAAGACTCTAGAAAGAACACAGCCCTGCCAACAGCTTAATTTTTGAACTTCTGACCTCCATAGCTAGTAGATTATAAATTTGTATTGTTTTAATTTAATAAATTTCTGGTATGTTTTTAGAATAGCAATAGGAAACTATTACAGCACCCATGACGACAGAGGACAAAAACTTGAACCTCTCTCATATCCCAGGCTCAGGTGAGCTGGCTTTCAGTCTATAATAGAACCATCCCAGATGAGCCATAGAAATCTACTTCTCTTTGTCTCTTTCTCATTCTGTCACTCTCAAAAAAAAAACAGTATATATTTTTGTTTTTCTACTTTAACCAAAATACAATGATAGACAAATACATAATATGTAGATTATATTCTGAACTTGCTATCATTACTTAATGCTACATCTTATATAACATATCAAATTCATTTATGAAGATATATTTATTCTTTTTAAGAGCTGTGAAATATTAAACACCACAGTTTATTTATTTAGTAGCCAGATGAGGAATTAAATTCAGCCTAACTATCCTAACTTCATAAGAGAGTTTGTTAATATATCTGAAAAATGCCATAGTAAAGAAAAATTGAATTAGAAATTGTTAAGGATTTGTTAATTACAAGTACATGGGAATGTAAATTCATGCTGAATTATCAGCCTCATATCTGGCCTGAATCGCGGTGATTAAAATTTAGATGACAAATCACACTGTGTTGAGAATTACATACAGGGTTTTTTGTTGTTCTGTATTTTGATTAATCAGACTGAGTTTTTTTACTGTACTTATAGAAACAGAAAAATAGGCCTTCAATATTGGGGAAAACTTTTTTCTATCCTTGATTATCTCATCATAGATTATGCTATAAAGGCTGACATCTTGGGGAAAATCTGTTGCCTTGGCCCTCCCAGGTTCCAGAAGCGGCCCACATTCTTTACTCTTGACATCAGCCAAACGGGGCCAGCTACTGGTGCCTGGCAAACTTTCCTCCACAACACAGGATCAAAACAAGGGAAAATCAATAGCTATTTCACTGGAATGGTTGAATCAGAGTTCTGGAGTGCAATGGGGATGTGGAAGAAATTATGCACCTACACATACCCACATACACACATACCCACTCACACACACATACACACAAAACAAGTTCTAATGCAAAAGAGAACATGAACAGCAACAAAGTAGAACTAGAAAACAAGAATGAGATACCAGCGCACCCCTTAGAAAGGCTAAAATCCAAAGCACTGACAATAACAAATGCCAGCAAGAATGTGGAGCAACAAGAAATGAGAGTGGGAACGTGGGAACGCAAGATAGCACATGGGAAGATAGACTCATGGTTCCCTATAAAACTTAAGTAAGTGTAGAAAAATAACGCTAGATCCCTATCTCACACCAGTAAAAAAATAACCACTCAAAATGGATTAAGGACTTAAATAGAAGATTTAAAACTGTAAAACCACTAGTAGAAAACAGTGTCAGTGTTTCAGGACATTGGAATTGGCAAGGATTTTTTTTTTTTGACAAGATCCCGCAAACAGGAAATGAAAGCAAAAATAGACACATAGGATTGTATCAAACTGAAAAGCTTCAGAACAGCAAACTATCAGCTGAAAGCAGAATCAACCTACAGAAAGGGAGAAAAAATGGAACATGTAAAAATGACCAACGCGTACATGAAAAAGTGCTCACCATCACACGGAATCAGTGAAATGAAAACCAGAGCCACAGTGAGATGTCACCTCAATTAAGAGGACTGGAGATGACAGGTGCTGGCGAGGGCGGTGAGAAAAGGGACCCCATTCACTGTTATTTTGAAGGTAAATTAGTACAGCCATTATGGAAAATAGTATGGCAGTTTCTCAAAAATTAAAAACAGAACTATCACTCTTATGACCCTTTGGTGTATAACCAGAGGAAATGAAATCAGTATATTGAAGAGACATCGGCACTCTCAGGCACATTGCAGTGTTATTCCCAACAGCCAGGAAACAGAGACAATCTGATAGCCTCAGGCTGATAAAGGGATGAAGGGATAAAGAAAATGTGGTAGATTTGCACAATGGATTACTATTTAACCATAAAAAATAACTGAAATCTCTAATTTAGCACAGCATAGACGGAACTGTAGATCATCATGTTAAATGAAAGAAGCCAGACCCTGAAAGACAGGTATTGCATGATCTCACTCAGGTGAAATCTGAAAAAGTTGGTCTTATGGAAGTTGATAGTAGAATGGTGGTTGCTAGATGCTGACCACAGTGGAGGCAGGGAGGAATAAATAAAGGTCGATCAATGAGCACTAGGTTTTATTTAGGAGCAAGAAGTTCTAGTGTGCTGTTTCACACTAGTATAACTGTAGATAACAGCAGTGTGCTATACATTTCAAAAAGCTACAAGGATCTTGACAGTTTTCACTATAAAGAAATGACAAACATTTCAGTAGATAGATTTGTTTAACTTGATTTAAGCACTGCACAATGTATTGAAATGCCATGTTACTCTGTTAATATATATAATGCTATGTTTGTATACACCAGCTAAATATAAACTTAATTATAAAGAAAACTAAACCTAGTCTTACCATTTGTCCCAAAAGTTACCCACACATCTTAGTATTTTCTCAGGTGAGTTCAAACTTAGGTCCATGCAAAAACCTACACAACATTGTTTACAATACCTTTATTCACACTTGCCACAACTTGCAGGCAAGTTGGGAATAAAAGAAATGAACTATCAAGAACGAAAGGCATGGAGGAACATATAAAATTCATCTTTCTAAGTGGAAGAAGTTAGTGTGAAAAGGCTACTACATACTGTATGATTCTAGCTGTTGAGAGTTTGGAAAAAGCATCACTAGAGAGACTAAATCAATCCTTGGCAACCAAGGTTAGGTGGGAAACGAGGGATGAATGGGTACAGCATCAGGGTTTTAGGACATTGAAACAATGTAGACCATGAAATCAATGTCAGAACACTAACTCAAAACAAGATACCTGAAAAATATTATCATTTGTTGCAAATCTGGAGCTTTTACAAAATTCTACTGGATTTCTCAATTCTGAAACATCATGGCAGGTTTCCTTGTTGACAAAATTGGAATTATATATGTAATTTGAATGAAATATAGCAATAAATATTTTGGTATGCTGTACTGGATTTCAAAAGACCAATAGGATGTATAATGTCCTCTAATTTTAGAATACAATCAATATTAAAAAGCAATAAATTCTAAACTGTAATATGTATACCTTTTGAATATCTTCTTTGTGATACTGAGGATTGAACCCAGGAGTGTTCTACCTCTGAGCCCTACACCCAGCCTTTTCATTTTTTTTATTTTGATTTAGGGTCTCTCACTAAGTTACTATGCCCTGGCTCAAACCTGCAAATTTCCTGTGTTATCCTGCCAAGTACTGCAAGGCATGCACCTCTGCGCCCAGTACCTTTGATTATTAAATTATATTTGGGAGAGAAGAACAGCAACAACAACAGACAAACAAATCTGTATGTACTATAGGTACTATCATCACTACTATGCATTAGTAAAATTGTTATAAAGAGGCACATAACATTGTTTCATTTTGTCAAAATAAAGAAGATTTCAAATTGACATAATAAATATGAGTTGGGTTCCTATTAAAATTCCTAGGTCTTAATTACTTAAAATGACTGAAAGACATAATCAATATTTTGATTTCCTCCCTGTAATAAATCATATGCCTGAGTAGGGAAATAGCATCTCAAATAAAAACATTAATTGATTTAGCAATTTCAAACAGTGACTGAAAGGGTCATAACAACAGTTTAATTATCTACTTGTAAATTTAAACAGATTCAGTACTAATTATTTTAGTGTCCAATTTGTTAAAATGACCAAATTGTTGGTCATGCTATAGAACATGTTTAATAGCATGTTGAACATGCTAAACCTAAGTTGACTTCTCTGTGCTCTTTGAAATCTTGAAGTAATGAGAGCCTATCATCACAATATTTACCATTTCTTGAGTGAACTCCAATGTTCTTATAGTCCTAAGAATTATAGAATAAATAAAAATAATTCTTAAATCCGCATAATTTTCCTACAAGTAATTAATCATTGTAAGAGAAGCTGTCAGCATTAACTACATTTATGCATTTTGGATTTAACATACTTGCCCTGAGCATCCTCACTCTTGTCCAGCTTACAACATCGACATCTCTGTGCCATGCCTGAGGACCATCTCTGTTAGCAGTAGTCTTATTGCTTTTATGCCTAATCACCCTCATTCTTAGTCTGCTCCAGCCATTATAACAAAGGAGCATCGACTGGGGAATTTAAACAAAAGAAACTATTTTCTCACAGTTTGGGAGGCTGGAAAGTCCAAGTTCAATTTTTGGTGAAGACTCTTTCCCTGACCCATTGCCAGGCACCTTCTTACCATGTCCTCATGTAGTGGAAGAATTGAGATCTCTTCCTCTTCAAAAGGGCATATACCTATTGAATTTGGGCTCAATTCTTATGACTCCACTTAATTTTACTTCCTACAAATCTTATCTCCAGATATAGCTTCTTGGGGATTAGGGCTTCAACATATAAATTTTGGAGGATGTGTTTAGTCTTTAGCATCCTGTGGTGCTGAGGAATTAGTGATCATTCCAGTCAGTCTCTGCACTAGGAGCCCTCACACAAGGACCAGCAGGAGGTAATGTCTCAAGTGAGATTATTTCTAGGCAAGTGTTTCTATACTAGCTTTCAGAATCCTTTAATAAGATTAATCCCTAGTTATCCACAGAGTAAGTGATTGATACACAAATGAATGTATTTCTTCTGGTCTCTATCTTATTTTTCTATTCTGTGTCATTGTTTTCTGGGATTACCTTTCAGATAAAGTACTTGTATTTGAAACTTTGTTTGTAGGTGTGCTTTATGTGAGTCTAAGGCACTAAGTAACAAATATTGATCTAGAAAGTGGATTTTCAGGTTAGGTTCATGGTATTCATGTTAATGCTGGCCAGGTGGTCCTATTGCTAATTTTAAGTAAGGTGGTGATGCTCCCAATATATTGCAATGATGGTGATGGTCTGAGGCCAAAATGGACACATCAACCCCTCCTCCATGTGTTTCTGAAATGCTCAAAGAGGACAGGATTTGGACCAGCATATCTGGTCATAAACTGTGAAGAGCAAGAAGTGTCCTGAGGCAAAGATGCTCCCAGAATTTTAAGCCACTGTGAATGGCTTTGCTTTTTATCAGAGTCCTGAAAGAAGTAAGGCTAGATAATAGAGACAAACAGGTCTAGGAAAGAAGCATGTAAATGATCACTGGACATGGAGAGGATGGGTGGACACCTGCACCCTTGGCAGATGGCATCCTGCCCAATGGAGAAGAGGGACTATATGAGATTAAAAAGTCAGGGAGTACTTGGTATTCTTGCTTATCAATCTGTTTCACCATCATTTGCATCTGGCCTGGCCGCCTTCCTTGCTCTGAACGACAGAAGAAAGCAGACATGACAAATGGTGAGCTATGTTCCTTGACTTCAACAAGACTAATGGCTTCTTGTCCTGTTGAAACACTCTGGCCAGGTGGACTCACCTGAACTAGTCTGCTGGTGAGGTCCCATGAAAGAAACCATAGTCCAGTAAAATACCACTATCCTACAGACATGGACAAGGTCATTCTAAGTCACCTAGCCTTCTTGTAGTGCTGGCATGAGAAAGAAAGAGAGAAGAAGTTAATAGATGAGGGAGGAGTAGATAGATACTCTGGATACCCTGTCATCAAGATTAAAGCTTTAAACTCCTATTCACAAGGTTTGCAACAATAACCACCACTGAGGAAAGAACCCCTAGATGTTGTCCAGCATTCGCAGCCACAGCCTTGCACCTCTAAAACAGGGAACCCACCTAGCAAGAACAGTTCTTTACCTACTTTGAAAGGAGGAATTTGGGCTCTAGTTTTCATTGTATGACATTAATATATATCAGATGTGATCTCACTAGTAATGTCACTAGTGAAAATATTTCCGAGAGGTTACAATATACTTAGCAGTGTTCTGTGTATTTTAACTAACAATGAAAATAATTATTGAAATTTTGGGTGAAGGTGAGTCAGAGGCTGGCATTAATTTTAAAGTAGAATTCTCTCACTGATATTTACTAATAATTTACAGTGTCCTCATTGTATTAACATTAAAATTGATCCAAAATGTGACTAAACATAAATGTGAATACATAAGTAATATTCTTCCTGTGTCACTATATGAAATGTTAATAACCTATTGCTTTAAATTTAAAAATGACCTAAGTACTTAAGTGGATTGGCAGATGTATTGGACAGGGTTCACTAGATTAACAGAATTCACAGAATGAGTATATTTGAAAAAGGGATTTATCAGATGGGCTTACAGTTTGAAGCAATGTAGTCCCAGGTTCTGACTGCACGTGGAGAGTCAGAGGAACCAGTAGCTGGTCGAGCGGTCTAAGAGCTGGAGTCTTAGGATCGGAGCAACCACTAATTTAGTCCCAGTCCAAGATGTGAAGATCAGGAAGCTCTTCGGAGAAATGATGGTGAAGTTTCAGTTCGAAGGGCTGGAGGCCGACGATCTCAGACGAGAGCAGAAGATCAAGAAGCTCTTCAGAGAAACGGCGAAGTTCCAGTTCTATGAGCCGGAGGCCGACGATCTCAGGCAAGAGCAGATGCGTTTTCTTCGGAAAGAGTCACGCAGCGCTCTACGTGGCTTCACCCTCTTTTATCTAAGTCCTGCACCTATCAGAATCCTGCTGCCTACATTCAGGGCAGGACTTTCTGTTTAATCTGCTGTTACACACCCAAAGTCACATGATCTTGGGTGTGTCATGATCAGGTCAGGATGACAAACTAGATTGACTATCACAGCAGACTATGATGATTTTCCTTACTTTCTCACTTGTTCTATGTTTCTTCAATGTGTAATTAGTCAGATGCTATATTTATCTTTGGAAGAGTTTGCCCAAGGCATATACAGACCTTTTATATCTGTATTTTCCACTGAAATATACTCATTGGTCTGCTTATATATTGATATGAGTTTAACAGTATAAAAAGATGAGTTCATTTTTAAATGTAAAGAATATAATTATATTATACACTTTACTTTTCAATATTTTTTCAATTGCATAGAATACCCATTGTGTTTATTTTTCCTTTTTCTCTAATTCTGTTCCTTTATAGAAACTGACATTTTTTCTAGTCTTTTTAAATATGTTTCTCACTACTTCTATTTACCAGAGTAGGCTGAAATAATTCTTATTTCAACTAGAGGGTGACTAATCTTGTTTTGAAAATATTTTAAAGCATTTAAATAGACATGCTATTTGAATTTTTATTTTGAAAACCTTCAAATCTAAAAAAACCCTGCAAGAATACAGCAGTAGAATAAGCAAAAGACAAATATTTTTTTTTAGATTTAGCTATTTCTAACATTGTCTTAGCTATTCCACAGTATCCTTATATATGCATGTCTTGATCAACATTCTCATTGTTGTGATCCACTAAATCTGACCACACGACTTAGAGGATGGAAGATTTATTTGCTCACCATTTTTGGAGATTTTTAGAATTTCAGTCTATGTCAGCCTGAGTCAGCCATGCTCAGGACATGGCAGTAGCGGGAAGCAGAGAGAGGGAGACAGCAATGTCTGCTCTCACATCCTGGAGGCCAGAAGCAAGAAACCAAGGAGAGGAGAGACCTTTCCTAATCCCAAGGCCACATCCCCAGGGACTCCTCCTTAGCAACCAAGCCCTGCTTCCAGCATGGCTACCTTGTTTCCATGACGCATAGGGGGACATGGTAAATCCAAACCATTACAATGCATGTTTTACTGTTATCATTATTTATGTTGAAATATCTTGAACTAAGTGCTGAGTAACATGTTTGTTTATCCCCAAATACTTTTAGTATGAACATCCTAAGAACTAGAAGGACATTCTCTTGAAACCATAGGGGACAACTTATCAAATTCAAGCAGCTTACATGGTTGTAATGCCTCTAATTTTATCCAATTTATGTTTAAATTTAATGTTTTGATAAAGTCCTTCAAAGAAATTTTCCCCAAAGAGAACTTCAGTATTTTAATATGTACAGTTAAAGAAAATAAATGTGATGCTCCTGCTACATGCTAGGCATTTGATTAATATGAATTCTTGTTATTATGTTTGGTGCATAGACAGCTTCTGTGCTTTACTTGTTTTTTACAGATGTGAAAAAGGAAGTTGGAAGAACACTGTGCTCAGAACTCACAATGGCAAAGGAGGCTCCAGAATTCCAAATGAGAAAGTTTTAAAGTGTCAATCTTTTGTCTTTGGTTATAATGTCCAGTTTTCTGGAACTGTCTTTCAGCCTTTCCCAACTTTGGTAGTTTTGAAGTGTAAAGGACAGGAGTTTGTAGAAGTTCCCAAAGTTGTGTCTGTGTGCATATTTCATTATAACTCAGTGCAGGTAATGAATTTCTGGCAGAGGCATAACATATTTGAAGTTGTGTCATTTTCAGTGTACCACACCAGAGAACACCTGGCATCGGTTTATGCCACTATTGATCCTGATAACATTGATGTTGTGATGTCTGCCAGATTTGCCAGTACAAAGAATTCTTTCTTCCCTTCAAATTTAATGAGCAGTTTATGGGGGACAATTTTGATCATGTTCTCAACATACTTTCACCTAATGTTTGAACATTCATTGACACGTATTAAAATCAAATTTTATTACAAAAAATTAGCTATCATTTCCTCTACATGTGCTTGTGGTAATTTATAACTTGAAGAGGAGTTTGCCTCCTCCCACTTTTCTGAGTTCGTTTCTTTTACAAGTTTAACTGCTTTATTAGCATTTAAATTTTGAGAGCAGGATCAGGAAGGGTTTGCTTTTATCTTGTGATGACATAAATTTACTATAATTTTTGAAGAGTAAATATGTATTATAAACAAAATGCACCAGTGATAGACAGAACCCTAAGATGATCCCTCTAGACCCATAATATCGCACCATCCTTTCCTCCTGATTGTGAGCAATATCTGTGGATATAAGGGAGCAGAAATACCATGGTTAGCTTTTATAGGGTAAATAGGATTCACACAGGTTCAAAACAGTTATATTTATAAAAATTTGGCATTCGTCTATAAGCTTTGTTCTTAAGGAGTCAGAGAATATCCAGTATTTCCTTATATCTTTAAATTATACTCCTAGACAGCACCAGGCATGGTGGCGCACACTTGTAATCCCAGTACTTTGGGAGGCAGAGACCAGAGGATCCGGGTTTGCGGCCAGCCTCAGCTCTCTTGCTCTCTCTCTCTCTCTCTCTCTCGCTCTCTCTCTCGCTTTCTCTCATTCTCTCTACTTAGTGAGGCCCTCCGCAACTTCATGAGACCCTGTTTCAAAATAAAGTATAAAAAATAGGGCTGGGGTGTAGCACGGAGGTAGAACGCCCCTGGGTTCAATCCCCGGTACCGCAAAAAAAAATATATATATATTTTTAAAGGCATTTGCCCTGTGACGATTAGTGAAGTAAGAACATTCATTTTAACTTGGCCACAATCTGAACAGCTTCCCTTCAGGCTTTGACTATGAATGTTACTGACACCCATACAACTAGTCTCTATCAAAATAAAGTATAAAAAAATAGGGCCGGGGGCGTAGCGGGGAGGTAGAACGTCCCTGCGTTCAATCCCTGGTACCGCAAAAAAAAAAAATTATACTCCTAGACAACAGGCTTTCACAACAAAACAGGATTTCTGACAAAGATTATCTGAAAAACTTTCTTACTCTACATTCATAATGAGAAGCACTAGAGAATTTCAGACCTCTTAAGCAAACATTCTGTCTGTGAGATGATATGTAAAACATACTAAGTCTACTTTTTGACATCTCAACTCTCTGCCATCCTGGAGGATATGGTAGTCAAATGTTTTTGCATTTACATGAAACCTAATTCTGTCTTATCACAAATTACATTTAAAAATGAAAATAGACTTTCTTTTCTGGAAAATTTTAGCAGGTATCAATTCCCAATTAAACTATATGAAACCCTGGAGTCTCTTTTGATACACTGTCACACAGGCTTCTCATCTGGTTATTATTATTCTTTTGGTAGCATAATCATTCTTACGACATTGGCTGGGGTTTAGTCTTCACACAGGATAGTTGTTGCAAATGATAAATTAAACAAATTTTAGTCTGCACTCGGTGAGTTAATTTCAAAGTTCCTGCAGAACGTTTGAATGACTGCCATCTGGTCCTGGTGATTTTGCTGCAATATAATTTATTTATATAGTTCATCATCTCTAACTTAAAAGGTTGTCTAACATAATGCCTTACCTCCCACCACATAACAGGAATAACTACCAAGGTAAATGTAGTGTATTATACGGTGAATGTCAGTTCAGAAGAGCTGTGTGTCTTTATGGCAATATTCTCCATTTCCAATATTAACATTGTGATTTAGTAAAATGAGTTTTATCCTAATATCGGTGATGAGAAGGCTTTCTTCTGATTACTTTCACTTCGATAAGTACTTTTCTCCATATGCACTTTCAACATTATATTGGAAATTCCTGGCAAGAGGCAGATGGATATTCACTCTACAATCATTTCATAATGCATTAATATCTCACACCACAATCTCCCTGCTTTCCACTCACTCCTTACCTTCTCTGGGCCCTAGATTTCTGTTCTCTACATTTGCTAACCTTCTATTGCAATTGTATTTCATATTCTGCAATGTTATATTTTCACACATTCATAAACTCTTAGGAAATCAAACAATTCCGAGACATGAGAGATCTAAACATACAACAACATTAATTTTAGGAAAGAAGAAGAAAGGTTTTATATAATATGGTTCCTCCATGGAAATATTTTCATATTAAATAATAGAGATCATTGAATAATGATTCAACCAAGATTTATAGTAAAACTTAGGTTGGTGAGATTGCTGAGGATGCAGAGCATGTTATGTGTTTGTGTGTCTGTAAAATTTAGCACAGAGGTAAATCCTCATGTGCTGAAGGAAGTGATAAAGATATGTCAAAGGCAGAAGTTTAAAAATGCTCTGTGAATCTGTTTTAAAACTAGAGCCAGGCTGGGTGTGGTGGCACATACCCATAATCTTAATACTTGGGAGGCTGAGACAGGAGGATCACAGTTTGAGTAAAGCCTTAGCAATGTAGCAAGACATTCAGCAAACTAGCAAGACCCTATTTACATAAATAAATAAATAATAAATAATTTTTTTTTGCGGTAACGGGGATTGAACCCAGGGGCATTCTACCTCCGAGCTACACCCCCAGCCCTATTTTTTATCCTTTATTTTGAAACCGGGTCTCACGAAGTTGCGGAGGGCCTCACTAAGTAGCTGAGGCTGTCAGTGAACCCAGATCCTCTGGTCTCCGCCTCCCAAGTACTGGGATTACAAGTGTGCGCCACCACGCCTGGCCTATAAATAAATAAATAAAAATGAGTAGGGCTAGGGGGGTAGCTTGAAGGTAGAATGCCCCTAACTTTCAGATCTTTGCTGACTTGCAGACTTCTCCCGTATAAATAATATTTAACCCTGATTTTCAAGGCTGATGCCAATTTAGGTATTAGTCCATCGGCTTATACATGTTGGAATAAAACTTTGCCTCTCATATCCGTGTCCAGGCAGGTTCCTCTAGGCCTTCAAACTGACACCCTCCACTTCCATCCCACCTTAACTCCCCAAAGCCAGTAACCTTTTCTTCACTTCTATTTCATCATTCTGAGAAGGTTACATAAATTGAATCATAGAGTTTTCAACATTTTGGGATTGTCTATGAGTACACAGTGTAATTCTCCAGAGATTCAAGGTTCTTGCACGTATAATTTATTTTTCTTGTAGTGTCATACTCCATGAAATTGAAGCATCACAGTGTTTTTTAATCATTTACTCATTGAAGAGGATTTGAGTCATTACTAGCTGTGATAGTCAATCTAGTTTGTCAACTTGACCTGATCATGACACACCCAAGATCATGTGACTTTGGGTGTGTAATAGCAGATTAAACAGAAAGTCCTGCCCTGAATGTAGGCAGCAGGATTCTGATAGGTGCAGGACTTAGATAAAAGAGGGAGAAGCCGCATAGAGTGCTGTGTGACTCTTTCCAAAGAAAACGGCATCTGCTCTCGCCTGAGATTGTCGGCCTCCGGCTCATAGAACTGGAACTTCGCCGTTTCTCTGAAGAGCTTCTTGATCTTCTGTTCTCATCTGAGATCTTCGGCCTCCAGCCCTTCGAACTGAAACTTCACCATCGTTTCTCTGAAGAGCTTCCTGATCTTCACATCTTGGACTGCGACTGAATTAGTGGTTGCTCCGATCCTAAGACTCCAGCTCTTAGACCGCTCGACCAGCTACTGGTTCCTCTGACTCTCCACATGCAGTCAGAACCTGGGACTACATTGCTTCAAACTGTAAGCCCATCTGATAAATCCCTTTTTCAAATATACTCATTCTGTGAATTCTGTTAATCTAGTGAACCCTGTCCAATACACCAGCCTTTTGCAATTACAAATAAAACTGCTACAAATATCTATGTCCTGTTTTTTTTTTGTGGATTTATGTTTCCATTTTTCTTGCCTAAATTCCCAAGCCTTCATCTAATTGTTCAGTCATATGGTCACTAGACATTCAGATTTTTAAGAAACTGATAAGCCAGGCATGGTGACACACACCCCTAACCCCAATACTTGGGAGGCTGAGACAGGAGGATCACAGGTTTGAGGACAGCCACAACAAAGTAGCAAGCCTCTCAGCAACCTCGAATAACCCCATGTCAAAATAAAAAAAAGGGCTGGGGTTATTGTTCACAGGTAGAATGCCCCTAGATTCAATCCCCAGTACCAAGGAAGAAAGAAAGAAAGAAAGAAAGAAAGAAAGAAAGAAAGAAAGAGAAGGAAGGAAGGAAGGAAGGAAGGAAGGAAGGAAGGAAGGAAAGAGGAAGGGGCAAATTGTTTTTGAGAGTGGTGGTTCCATCTTACATTTCATCCAGGAATGTATAAATGATTCAATTTCTCTTCATGTTTCCTAGCATGTAGTGATGTCACAGTGTTTCTTTGGGGTGATTTTAAGTTGGTTTTAAATTTAGACTTTCTGGTTGGTCTTTATTGGTAACTGGTCATCATGATATTAATTTGCATTTCATTGATGGCTAATGATATTGAACATCTTTCCATGTGTTTAGTCCCATCTGTACATCCTCGTCACTGAAATGTTTTGTCATGTCTTTTGCCCATGTGCTCATTGGATTGTTTGCCTTCTTACTGTTGTGCTTTGAGAGTTCTTGATAAAATCTAGGTAAGCATATGGTGTGGAATTAATTTTTCCCAGCCTGTAGCTTATCTTTTCATCTTCTTCAGAGAATGATTTACAGGGCAAAATTTTGTTCTTGTTATTGTTTTAATTTTAATGAAGTCTAGTTTATTAACTTTGTCTATTAAAGAATCATAGTTTTGCATCAAGCCTGAGAATTATTTACCTAGCTCTAGATCTCAAATATTTTTCTTCTTTTTTCCAGGTTTCTTGTTTTTATATTTTACACTTAAATTTTCAATCTTATAAAAGTTATATAATATATATATAAAATTACCTACATATTTAAGGTATACATTGTGATGTTTTGGTTTACATATACATTGTAAAATTATTACTTCTTGACAAGTTAATTAATATGTCCATCATCTTACATGATAACCTTTGTATGTATGTGTGTGGGGGAAAGAGTACTTAAGATCTATTCTCTTGGCAAAATTCAAATATACAATATTCAAATATTCAAGTATGATTAACTTTAGTTACCATGCTGTATATTAGATCTCTAGAATATATTCATCCTACAAAACGGAAACTCTTTATTATCAACATCTCTCCGCATCCCCCACCTGACTGTAATGCATTGGGAGTCCATTTCATGACATTTGAGACTTGCCCAATTGCCCAAAACATATTTGATACCAAGTTTATATTTCTTTCATAGAATTGCTTTTGCGTATGTCAAAAGTCAGTGCATATCTATATAGGTCTGTTTCTGAGTTCTCACTTCTGTCCTGTGGATCTGTCTTTTCACCAATATCACACAGCACTGATTATTGTAAGTGTATAATGAGTCTTGAAAAGGAAAGACTGATTCCTCCCACCTTATTCTTAATTTTAAAAACATTTATTATATCCATACTCTTGTTTTCCATATACATTACAGAAGAATATTCTTGATAGCTATAAAAATATTGCTGGTTTTCTTTTATCTGAATTGGGTTTTTCCTGTATATAATTAAGGGAACTAATATCTCTGCTGTGCTGTGTCTTCTATTTCATGAACATAGTATGTCTTTTCGTGTATTTATTTCTTCTTCAATTCCTGATTAACAGATGTAATTTATAATATACAAGTCTTGAACACATTCCATGTACATTTAAGCATTAAATGGTGTAGTATTTTTGAATGTCCATGTGATTGTTGCTAACATATATATAAAATATTTTGCATATTTACTTTATATCTTCTAATTTTGATGAATAAATTAGTTCTAGAACCTTATTATATATTCCTTGGGATTTCCTATGGAGACAATTGTGTCATCTGCCAATACTTTACCAATTGTACTAATTTCTGATTGCTACCATAACAACAACAACAACAACAACAATAAAACCATGCATTTAATAGTTGAAAGCAACACAAATTTATAACCTTACAGTCTCAGAAGTCATAAGTCCAAAGTAAGTCTTACATGTATGTTCCTTTGGAAAGCTATCTTGGGGAAAATCTGTTGCCTTGGCCCTCCCAGCTTCCAGAAGCGGCCCACATTCTTTACTCTTGGCCTCCTTCCAGAAATGGCATCACTCCCAACTCTGCTCTCATCATCACACCTTTATTTCTGACTCTGATGCCCCTGCCTTTCTTCTATAGAGTGTTGAGATTGTATTTGGCACGTCCAGGTAATTCTAGACAAACCCTGTAGAATCTTAGTCTTAATCACATCTGCAAACTTCCTCCTTCTTACCAGGAGAGGTAAGAAACTTACAGGTCCTAAGAGCTCATCCTTTGACCCTCACACTGATATCCCAAGAAGTTTCCCTTTGCCTTTCATTTTTAGAACGTTGAGTGTGATGTGTTGTGGTTTGATTTCTTTGAGGTTATTCTCTTTGGTATTTTTTTAGTTCTTCAATTCATGGTTTTTTTTTTTTTGCTAAACTTGGACATTTTTTAGCCATTATTTCTTTGAATAATTCTGTAGCCCCACCCTTTTTCTTCTTTCTTTAAAAAACTTTACTGACATACATATTGTTTTTTTTTAGTTTAACAGAATTTAATGCAAAGAATGGTTAATTAAGTAAATCAAAGGCAAAACTAAGTTGTCATGGAGGTAGAAACTGTAGGAAGCAGCTGCCAGTGTTGGACTAGAGAACCCAAGGAAGAGGTAGAATTACTAAAACTTAGAAGTAAAACTTTGACAAAGATTGAGTAATATAATAACACAGTTTTTAAACAACAGGCTATAAGCTCAATGATGAAATAGGACATAAGGAATAATCAGAGAATTTGAAGATAGAATAATAAAAATTATCCCATGTACACATTTGTTCTTTTGTTATGCTCCTACATGTCTTTCAGCCTCTGTTTATTTATTTATTTTTAGTCTGTTTCCTCTCTACTATTCACATGGGGTAACTTTTATTGTTCTATCTTCAAATTCTCTGGTTATTGCTTATGTCCTATTTTGCCATTGAGCTTATAGCCTGTTGTTTAAAAACTATGTTATTATATTACTCAGTCTTCCTCAAAGTTTTATTTAGTCTTTAGTCTTTTTTACATATTCTATTTCATTAAAGTATACTTCATTTATTTATTTAATACAACTTTCTGTGCTGCATTTATTTAAAATATGTAATTGCATATTTAAACATTTTTGTGATATCTGCTTTAGGTCAGAAAATTTTAACATCTCTATAATGGTATTGTGGGAATCCACTTATTGTCTTTTCTATTCAGTTGGAGATCCTCCTAATTCTTTGTGATTTTTTATTTCAGATTGAAATTTAGGCATTTTGGATATATCGTATGACATTCTGGGTATTATTTACTATCTTATTTTTAAGCTATGTACATAAACAGGTTTCAAGTCCTAAATAAAATTTTATGTTCTTATTTAAATGTGCAGAGTAATTTATCTAAAATATGGAGCTATAGATATCTTTAATCATGTTTCATATTTAAAAGATAGTATATATATTATAGTGAAGTTATTTTAATAGTGCTTTTCTACCTTTTATATACTTAATCTATATTCAATTTTAGATTCATAATTCACAACATGCTTGTGTGTGAACCAAAGAGAATGAATGAAAATTTCTCTATGGTGATGTTAATTGAAATTTTGTTATGCTGAGTAACTTTCATAAACCTGATACACAAAGAAATAAAACCCCTATCTACCAAGAATTTATAAACTTGTTGAAATTCATTGGGGGAATTGATTTACTATTACTAGTGAAATTTATGTACCACTTAATATAATTATCCCCAATCTTTTATGAGCTTCTGTAAAAGAAATAAGCCATCTTTTATTTTAATACTGCTATGGCTTGGGTGTGGTTTGTGTCCCTCCAAGGTCCATTGTGATTAAAGCCTTGTTCTCCTAGTAATCCATTCAGAGGGAAAGCCTAGTGGGAAGTCCTTAGGTCACTGTGGGCATGCCTTCAGAAGGGACTGAATTTCTGTTGAGAAGGAGAGGTGATAAATAAGTCCAACACCAGAACAGAGCTGAACCATCACCTTGATCTTTAACCTTCAAACCTATGACATAATGAATGTATTATTCACAAGTAGTCTCTATTGGATACTTCATTATAGTGACAAAAAGCTAAAACAACTGCCAACGATCACACAGACAACATATGATTTCATTTTTCACACTCCAAAGGTAGTGATAAAATGACACTTGATATTAATGTAGTAACTGGTCAATCTTATAATTGTAAGTCTATTATGCAAAAAAAACAGGATGTGTAGTAGAAAGGTTGAGATATCTATGAAGAAATAATAATGATGATATTGTTAATATGGGAAGGTGATATTTGATAATTTGCATTTATCTAGACTACTATTCATTTTTCTCCTTTTCAACGATCCCATGCTGTTTCTATCTTAAATTACTTTACTTATTTTATATGTATTTTGTACATTTAATGTAAACCCTATTACACACAATTTCTAATATTAATGGAAACTTTATAACAAAACTCTAATGGCTACATAATATTTTCATGTATGGAATTAGTATTTTTGGTGTTATTTTAAAATCATTAAATACTTATTATTTTTAGTGATTGTATAATTTTAAATATTTTAAGCCAGGTGTGGTGGCACACGCTTGTAATCCTAGTACTTTGGGAGGCAGAGACCGGAGGATCCGGGTTCGTGGCCAGCCTCAGCTCTCGCTCTCTCTCTCCCTGTCTCTCTCTCTCTCTCTCTCTCTCTCTCTCTCTCTCCTTAGTGAGGCCTTCGCAACTTCGTGAGACCCGGTTTCAAAATAAAGCATAAAAAATAGGGCCGGGGGCGTAGCGCGGAGGTAGAACGCTCCTGCTTTCAATCCCCGATACCGCAAAATAAAAGAAAAAAAATTAAATATTTTAATGTACTTCTGTACTTCTATGTTTTCTTATATTGCTTTTAGAATAGTATCTTACTGGCTTACAGCTAAGATATTTTTAAGGGTCTTTATATGAGTTATATAATGAATAAACACTTGCATTACTTACAGTCTCCAAAACATTATAAGTAATAGAAAATTTTACTTTTGGGAAAAGCACAATATATTTAACCATTCTTCATTTTTTGACACATTACATATTAGACTATTTTACCATTAGTCACAACTTACTGATAATTCCCTTTGGTAATATTCTAGGAGCAAAAGAGGTTGGATAAATCTTATGAACATTTTTAAGAATCCTTATATAACTGTCAAATTGTTCTTTGGCATTACACTAAATTCTGACAAATGATTATCATTTAAAGCAAATCAAGTGATATTATGATATATACACACAATGGAATCCTACTCAGCAATAAATATCAATATTATGTAATTTGCAGAAAAAAATATGGACCTGGAGCACATTATGTTAAGTGAGATTAGCCAGTCACAAAAAGTGAAGGGTCATATGTTTTCTCTCATATGAGGAAGCTAGGGAGTAATCAGGATATCAGAGACTTCAGATAATGGAGGAGAAACTCCATTGGAGCCAGGGGAAGAGGCGATTGGGAAGAGGGAGAATTGATGAAGGAATCAATTCCACTGACATTATGTACATATGTGAGAATACCCATGTCAATCTCAATATCTTGTATAGGGAAACAGGGGAGTGGGAAGGGAATGGGGAAAGCTCACCAAGTGCTGTGTGCATCTTCTTCCATAAATTACATGTGTATATCCTGAAAAAGAAAAACTGAGTGGTATGCATTTTCCTTGGGGATTCTCTGGGCAAAGGCTGACCCACACAGATGGACCTCTTGATGGGTATACTAATCACATTTGCTAAATGAATGATACTAGGGAGTTCTTATCCTTACAGCAATAGCTTTAGCAGAACATATCTAATCTCTTTAAATGGTCAATACTTAGTACATTTGTAATTAATGGTTTCATGGAGCAAGTGTGGTTGGAGAATGGAAGGTAATCATGCTGATGTTTTTATCTTAGCATGAATATTGGACTATAAAAGTAAGACAACACAACTCCCAACATTTCTTCTAAGATCAATATTCTGCCCACATTGTTGTTCTGTTATTCCAAAACCCGTGTTCTCTTGTCTCAGAAGGAAGAGAAAATTGAGACGCTGCACTTGGGAGAGTTGCATTCTCCAGAGAGGCTTCTTGGGTTTTTGTCTGTTCCCTGTTGGTATGTTTGTAATCTGCAGTCAACGTTCATTTTTTATAATAATTCCCATGATTCCCACAAGTCAACTTTCACAATTAATCTATGATAGTATATTACCCAAACCCACTTGTATATTGGGTTTTCCCTTTTGTCTTATATTTGTATATTTCTTAAGGTATGACACAACCAACGTCTGACTTATGACACCATCTCAACTCTAGTTAAATTTGTTTAAATAGTCTCAGAACATTGAAATATCTGAAAAGTACTTAAATTGCACTCATTTTAACATTCAATGATACCTTCTTCATCAAAATGCTGCAGTTCTGAAATTCACCAATCATTGTTCATGAGATGTCAGTGTTTGTCAGTTTCCCAACAGGTCAGTTGCAGTAATTAGTTTAATCGACCTTATTTGACAATAGGTTTTTTCCTGAGAAAATTTGCCCTTGTAGTGAAGGGTGGAAATATTTTTGGAGTCCTGAACACAAGGTCCATGAGCAGATGGAATGTCGAGTCAATCACAAGATCACCAACAATAGATTTGACCACACACTGCTGTTCCTGCTCAGATGGTTTGAGTAATTTTCTCTTTTGCATGTCTCACACCAAGGTCTACTTTGGAGACTTAGATTTTTTTTCTGCAGTCTCCCTCAGAACAATATGTACTGTGATATAGGTTCTTAAAAACACCTTCTATATAAACAAATAAAATATCAGAGCTCTAAAAACCTACTTGTGCCTTTGTAAACCAATTATTCATCAGGGAAACCCTGTCTCCTCTCTTTTCCCAGGCACTGTTTAGAAACTTCCTGCAATCAGAAAGAGTCTACTTTGTCTATTAAGCTAAAAAATCATTATCTATTAAGCTAAAAAGAATGATTAAGAGTCAATAATCATTCCACTGCCTGTGTTTTAATGTCAAGAATTTAATAGTGACATCATTTTCAAATGAATTGACCATTTAATAGGAAATAGTTTTATTGGAAGTAATTATACCAAACTCAGAGATTTTCATTAGAGAAAACCATCTCATGTATGTACAAATAATCTATTATATAGTTTAAAGGTGGTACAGGGGCTTGAATTATATTTACACATCTTCTATATGTTAGAAATTTGGATTCTAAACAGTATTGTTAAAAGTGGATATTTTCTTTGAAGGGCTGTATGCACAGAGGAGCTGGTCATGTTAAAAATGGCTATGGTATCAGTAGTAGTAAGGATAGTAATAGTAATATGCATCCATTGTGGGTTTTGAGGCAGTTGATAAAAGTGGGCATTAGATGTGTTCAAATTTCTATGTCCTTATTTTTTTTCTGTATCCTTATTGTGTTTAAATACTATTTGGGTTAGAGTGTGGTGGTGAATGCCTGTAATCCCAGTACTTATGAGGCTGAGAAAGGAGGATCTCAGGTTTGAGAAGAGCCTTAGCAACAGAGTGAAACCCTCAGCAACTTACTGAGACCTTGTTTCAAAATAAGATTTTTAAAATACTTAAGTTCTTGGGTGTAGCTCTAAGGTAGCATGTCCCTGGGTTCCATCCCCAATATGAAACAAAGAGGTGACAAAAAGAAAGAAAGAAAGAAAGAAAGAAAGAGAGAGAGAGAGAGAGAGAGAAAGAAAGAAAGAAAGAAAGAAAGAAAGAAAGAGAAAGAGAAAGATTGATTTTGGGTTCCACAATTGGAAAAACAAAATTTTAAATTGTTAATAAAATTTTAAAATCTAGTAGGAATAGATTTAAAAAAATGGCAATGCTGTAGGAAAAAGTTGTAAAAATTTTGAACAGATACTTCTCAAAGTAGAATTTTAGAATATCCAGTAAGGTTATCTAATAATCATATGAAATGGTTCTCAACTTAATTATGAGTCAGAAAAAATGTGATTAAATTTATGATGATTGACTAACTGATATGGATAAAATTTAGAAATCCTGATTATACCAAGTATAGCAGATAAATGGAAATACTAGAACTATTGGACATTCTTGTTGGACTCTAGCACAGTACATCTACTTTGGTAAGTGGTATCTACTACAGAATGAAATATAAGAACCTATCATGCACAAGTAAATGAATTCCTAGAATTATTCTCAAGAGAAATGCTTCTATGCAGGCACAAAAGGTCATAAACAAAAGTCTTTATACCAGTTATACTAATAATCACATAACAATAGAAAAAAACTCAAATGCATTTTAAAAGTAGAATGGATACTAAATTATGTTATATTCTTGAAAGGAATGCCAGACACCAAAAGAATGAAAATATTACTGTTATCTTCACTAACATGGATGACTATCTAAAATACTTTTTTGGTGGAAAAGAAGCCAGAACCTAAAGGAACAAGCTCGTTGTACTTTTATAAATATTAAACTAGTCTAATGTGTTCTAAATAATAAAAGTCACCCTTGGAAGAGAATAAAGGCTAAATTGGGTATAGTAGAGGCTTTGGGTATTGATAATATTATCCATTAATCTCTATACTGGTTTCATGGATATATTCATTTTGTAAAATTGTAGGCAGTTGTAATTTGATTTATCATTCAATTCCATATTAATAATATATTTGAATAAAAATAAGCTTATTTATTTTATTTTATGTTTTTGTGGTATTGGGGATTGAACCCAGAGGCATTATACCTTTAAACTACACCCTAGGCCCCCCATTTTATTTTTTATTTTAAACAGGGCTCACTAAGCTGCTGATACTGGTCTCGAACCTGCAATCCTCCTGTCTCAACCTCCCAACTATAGGATTTACAAGCGTGTGACAAAGCACCTGGCTAAGTTTATTTAAAAGGGGAAATTACTTTTCTGAGAGATTTTTCACCTACCACTCTTCCTCACAAACATTTTGACTTGCTATCATTCATCTTTTTACTTATCCATCCATTCCTTCAAAATACTCTTATTCAGTATCATGTCCTTTAGGCTTTGTCAAAAGTCAGGAACAAATAAAACATGTTCATTGCTTGTCTGAAGCTCATGCTTTATTGGAGATGAACAATTAAAACACAAATAGATCAATATAATTTGTCAAAGCAGTATTAATTCTAGCAACCAAGGAATGCATTGAGATATTTGACAGAATATATTTCTTGGAGGTGACCTTCACTGTGAATCTTGGCTCATGAACAGGAGCCAGCTATGTGAATTGGATTTTTGGATAAAATAAAAATATACTGAGTAAGAAATCTTGGCAGATATTTGGTATAGAAGAAAAGTCATTATGATGCAACATATTACATAATTTATGGGCAGTGAGATTAGAAGAAAATATTGACAGGTTTCACTGGGCTGTGGTTCTAAATACAAGAGAAGAGAGATCAAAGATCAGGGATCATGGACATTGAATCCTCTTTTTTGAAAAATAGTTCTTTTTCAAAACCATTAAATATTTTTTTCTTTACTGATATTCTCGTAATATTTCTCCCTCATGAAATTGTCCCCCAATTAGGCTACCAGTTTTCAGTAATATATTCCTTAGCAATTGTATGATGTTCTGATTATTTTCATATATGAAAATCCCTATGACCACACACAATTTTCATAGAACCGATTG
This sequence comes from Glis glis, assembly GCA_004027185.1. Taxonomy (NCBI): domain Eukaryota; kingdom Metazoa; phylum Chordata; class Mammalia; order Rodentia; family Gliridae; genus Glis; species Glis glis. Next base: position 74,104 of record PVJS01002743.1, read on the forward strand.
ATTGGAGAAGAAAGTCTCCAAATTAAACTTGACAGGTAGTTGGGAAGACCTGGGTGAAGGCAAATATTACTCCAAATTCACCCTAAGAAACTACTATTTAGAGCTTTAGAAGAAAATAGAAAATCCTTAAATGGTACAAACCACTATCTAAAAATGAAAGAAAAAATTAAATAAGGACCAGTGAAAGGTTATATGTGATATGTGTTGATGAAATTCAGGGTAATTATCTGCACATCAGATTATGGTCTTGAATTTGTATAACACTAAAAATATAGAAGCATTATTTCTATAGCTTTAAATAGATTTTGAATTTGGCTGGTGTGGTTCCCCTAACCTTGTTAATTTTGCTCAAGATTGCTTTGGTTACTTGTAGTCTTTTGTGATTACACATGAATTAATGTTAAAGAAAGTATTTTAGTATACTTGGAGAGAGGGTATTTGCAAGTAGGCCACTGTATATATTATAAAATTTATTTCCATTAAAGGGTAGGCATTATAAGGGTATCCCCCACATTCAATGGGGCATGTATCTAAATAATGGTCTGTGTGTGTCTCACACAAAACTGTTGGTATTTCCTAAACCCTGAGCAAAATATATTACTCTTATTTAATTAGAATATATAGTGAACTCTGAAGTATATTGCATACATTTTACTAAAATGTATGTAAATATGTAAATAAACGATAATATATCTTTCAAATATATATCAAATATATTTTATAAAAATATACTCAGGCCACATGTCTCTGTGGATATAAAAATATCACATGCTTCCTGAAAAGTCTGAAGAACTCCAATCAGCAATTTTTTTACATCTATTCCCTGCACACTGCTTCTATAGACAAAGATTAAACATATATTTGACTAATCCACACTGTTACCCACCACTTCATGAATGCCATTAGATATCCTTATAAAGTATTCATAGGAGGCTAGTTTTTCCTCCATTAGGTTTCATGCTGTATCATAATACATCAATACATGCTTCTTCCTTTGGTATATATTTTGGGAATAGATTTTAAAGTTTCTCAGGACCAGAACACAACAATTAGGTTAACATATTCCTTTAACATCAAGATATAACTTTGAGGGATACATTTTTTCACAACACCTGTTCTCCAACTATTCTAAAACATAATATACTTTCCCCCAAGTTGTTATGATGGAGAAATTAAATTGGTTGGAGCAGATGTTATAATCTCTGGTGGTACTTAGTTTTCTTTATTGATGACTTCAAGGAACAACATCATGACCTACTAATTGTAATTATGAAATATGAATGACTACTTGTTGGTGCAAAAGATAAAGAGGACTCTCAGTAAGATGAGAATGGAAAATGTATTAATTATCCTCCAGTCTGTCCCCTGTTGAGATGGCAAATGAGATATGTAAGAGGAGAAAACAAGCATCAGTACTTTCAAAAAGAAAATGGTGAAGGTGTCTCAGAAATATTGCAAAAGGAAGCAGGTCAATTTAACATGTTTTTTTTTTCTTTCTCTCTTTCTTTCTTATTTGTTTATTTATTTATTTATTTATTTTATTTATTTATTTATTTATTTTTTTGCTATAGGGATGGAACCCAGGGATGTTCTACCTTTGAGCTACACCTTTAGTCCTTTTGAAACAGGGTCTCACTAAGTTGCTGAGGCTGGCCTCAAATTTATCATCCTCCTGTCTCTGTCTCCCAAGTACTAGGATTCCAGGCATGCACCACTGTGCCTGGTTTAACATGTTAGTTTTTGAGTATGGAGAAAGTCAATGGAATATGTACACCAGCAAAATCAGTTTTCTCAGAAGAGAAAGGGCTGGAGGTTGTGGTTCGCTGGGTCTTGTTGTACAGAATTCTGTTGTCTATGTAAAATACATAGAAAAGAAAAAATTGTGAATAAAATTCATCAATGCCTCTTGCTTTATAAAGTAAGTTAAACAGTCACAAAGAGAATCAATCACTGAATAGAACAATATGGCATAAACATGATTGATAGATTTTAGGAGCTCTGGGAGACTTCTTTCTTAGAAAGCATTTCCTTATTTCATCATGATAATTTTTAAAATGGAAGGGATACTATTTTTACCAAATATGCTCAGATAAATTAATCAAAAGGATGTTTTCTGAACATTATTACGAGTATAAAACTCAAAGTAAATGTTTATACAAAACATAGTCTTAGATATAATGGTCACATCTATATCACATTTTTACTTAATCATTTTTTAAGAACTAACTTAAGGTATTCTTATTTGAATAAAGGCATTATATTTATGGTGATTATCTACTGTGAAAATCTTAAGAAAGTCATTAGAATACCATACCCAAATTTAAGTAAGGGTATTTATTTAAATAGATAAGCAAAATCAATAGTTTCACTCCACAACTGATACTACCAATGAGAAAATATAATGAAAAATGAATATAAAGAAAATCAAATTTAAACTATAAAACTTAAAATTATGTGGAAATGAACTTTGTGAGAAATTAAGAAAGGCCACATTACATTAAGGAAACCATGAAGGTTCTATACTTTTAAAATAGGAATAAACAATGGTACAAGACATGTGAAACAAAACAAAATAATTTATAAATACAATGCAATCTGAAAGCAAAATGTCAACATTGTTCTTTTGGTTGTAGCATATAAATATCATGAGGAAAAATAATGATGTGCTAATGTATAAAATATTTTTATAGATGGTTATTTATATTGCATTACATCTGATTGCACTCCAAAACTACAGTAGTTAAAAGTGACATGTTTTCTCATAAGGAACATGAATATATCAATATAACAATACAAATATATTATATATAGGTTACTATTGTATTAAGAAAAATATCTTAAATTCACATTGTTTATAAAAATAAATTCTAAACAATTCAGTGTTTAATGCAGAGATATCTAGAAAAATATTACCTTAGCTAACACAAGAAAACTACCTTATTGTCTTGTGTAAGAAATTGCTGTCACAAGGAGGACAGATCTATGATAAAACATATTGACTGATTAAATTATATGATATTATAAATCTCTATATCACAAACCACCGATATTGAAAATTGGAAAATAGCATCCATATGAATATTTAAAAATATAAAACAATACTACTGTCTCTGTCAACATTCTTACTGTTATAAACCAAAGTGACTGACTGCACAACTTAGAGGAAGGAGGATTTATTTGCTCACAGTTTTTTGGGAGATTCTGGGTTAAGTCCATGTGAAGATAGGGTCTGTGGATATCAGGGCATTGTGGCAGGAAGCAGAAAGACAAGAGAACAGGGCTCTTCTCTCACATCCTGGAGACCAAAGCAAGAGAGCAAACCAGCAAGGGGATTCAAAGACAAAAGCACAGTCCCTAAGGCCACACAACCAGGGACCCACCTTTTCCAGCCACACTCCGCCTGCCCAGGTTACCACCCAGTAAATCCATCACAATGGATTCTTCTACTGAGAAGATCTCAAACCTCATGACTTAATAACATCAACTCTGAACCTTAATACATGAGCTCTTCAGAGAACATTCTATTTTTAACCATAACAACTACTTAGAAGACAAGAAACTTTATTAGTTATTACAAGGTGCCAAGAGGAGCTGAAGTTTTCATCCAACAAGGACCAGAGTGGAAATGTCCTGGGAGAATCAGTTTGCTGACTCAGAGTGGTAGGGTGGCCATGCCATCATCTTTCAGCCTTCCTGTGAATTTGCAGTCCACCTCCCCCTAGGAAGAAGGCCCATAGCACCTGTTTACAATCTCAAGGTTTATTGTTCCTCAGTATATGTAAAAAGTATTTTTTTCAGCTCTGAAAGTGCCTTCTGGGAACAAGTTAGTTTACAAGTAGAAGAGCCCAGCTTCTCAAAAACACTTAACTTTATGAGTAATAGAAAACCAAATTAAATTGGTTAACAATAAAAGAACTCTCTGATTGCCTTCATTCAAATGCCGAGTCTCAAGTAAGACTTCAGGAATTCACTCACAGTCTCTGTGTAATCAGCTCCAACTGTGCACCCCTGGGCCTCTCTTCAGTCCCACGTCCTCTGTGGGCAGCTTGGGTAAGTACATGACTGTCAACAGCTGGAGTGATTACATGTTTATTATTCACAACCAGGGAGATGAAAATGACATAAATTACCACCAATGCTATGAATATAATTCCAGGGCTCCCCTGTAATTTGCCCAAAGTAGGTCTCCTTCCCACCATGAACCCCATGTGGCCCTGAGTGGGTCTCCTTCACAGGCTGTGAGTATATGTGATTAGTAAACGGCTGTGGATCTCATCTGCCCCATGCTAGGGGTTTTGTTCATCCATCCCCTTAACCTTCAAGGGGAATCTCTCCTTCAACCATGGAGTAAATAGAAGATGATCAAAATACTCTCCACCCACCAGTACATGGCTTTTTTTTTTCTTGTTTTTTCTTTTCTTTTTTTGGTATTGGGGATTGAATCCAGCCCAAGAGTATTCTACCTCTGATCTATACACCAGACTTATTTTATTTTTATTTGAAACAGGGTCTCATTAAGTTGCTTAGGGTCTCGCTTAGTTGCTGAGGCTGGCCTTGGACCTGTGATTTTTTTGCCTCAGCCTCCAAAGTACTGGGAATACAGGTGTGTAGCACCATGCCCCAGCCTGTTTATTTACTTATTTATGGGGTTCAGTGTGATAATTTGACACACATATATAATGTGTACTGATCCAATCAGGGTTTTTAGTATTTCCACCTCCTTTGATATTAAATATTTTTATTAGAATGTAATAATAGTGTGTATTCATGAGGTACAGTGTGATATTTCAGTACATGTATACAATATGTTCTGATGAAATCAAGGTAATTAATGATTCCTTCTCTTCATTGTTACTACTTCTTTGAAGCCCTTGACTCATCTCTTTTAGCAATTCATAAAATATACCACAGGTCATTGTGTAGTATAGAGAACATAACAACAAGACATCTAATTTAAATTTGAAACTCATTTATCTACTTGCCCATTGTACAATTCCACTGGGATGATTAAAAAGTGTCTAAAATAAACATCTAAAACTGAGCTACACTAGCCCAGTACGTTGCATAGACCTGGGTACTCTGTCTGCACAGAAGGTATATTGAAAGATGGCTGGAACCACAGTGTGAACAAGGAATTCTCCAATTATCTACATGCTCTCACAAATACATCAAAGCAACTGGAATATTTGGCAGCGATGCTACACTCTCCGATTTTAATAACCATCTTTAATATATGTACACTTTGTAAGGACCAGTATAAACATAAGTGTGTACTTGTATGTATGTGTATACATCTTTTGGATATTTAGCTCTTGGCTTTCCTTTTTTCATTTCAATGTAGAAAATTATTGATGGTGATTTTGCTCATATTGTAATATTTGTTTTTTGAATTCCTTTGCTGATTCTAACTATGGTGTAAAACAAAGCTAGTCTTGCCATAAACACTCATGTAAATTAGCGTCCACATTTTGAGGAGTTTCAATAAATATACATAATTAACAAAAGCCAGTTTATTTATTCCTTTTTCTGATTGGAAGCAATAAGTATTCAGAGATAGAAAATTTTTTTTTCTAATTCATACACAGGTAAAATTTGGGGTAGGACTTATTTTATTAACTTTCACTAGAATTTCAAATGAGCTTGCAAATCAATTTTTCATACATATCTATGCTTTTAGTTAATTCAAAAAATATATATTTAGAAAGTATAAGATATAATTAATTGAAATGCTCAATCTACTTGGTAATTGAAATATATCTAACACAGAGAAATATGAAAAATGATAAGTCACCTATAAAAGTATTATCCTCTAGGTCAGCAGTTGGCAAATTCTTTCTATGAAGGGCAAGATAATTAACATTTTCAATTTTGCAGAGTTAATGGTGTGGTCTGTACACAACTCTGCCACTGTAGCCTAAAAATAGCCATAGAAATTGCATAAGTACATGAATTTATGTATTTATGTGTGTGACTGAGCCCAGTAAAATGTATTTACACAAACAGGCTATTACTCAGCTTGATTAGCAGCCTGTAGCATTCTGACCATTGCTTTATGTAGTAATACTATGCTATTATTTAACGAATAAGTTTGGTTAAATTATCTAAATGCTTAAATTGGTTATAATTACATACTTATTTTCTAACAAAATATAAGTAAATATTATTAAAATAAATAGTAATAATCAATACATATATTTTCATTTATATTAGTGACAAAGATTAAATACTTACTATTTAGCTATTAGAAATTAGCTAGTTAATATACAGTATAAATGATCTCTCCCTGCAATTTGGAAGAAAAGGTTCAATAATGCACAAGGAAGTTGTTTCTCTATTCACACACACACAAAAAAAGACATTTATTTACTGACACTGCATGGTCTCTCTGGCTCTAAAAACTTTTATCACTGCCCAATTCTACAACTTGTATTTTGGAGAAAACTGGAATGCATGTTTACATGCTAAATGTACTTCATATACATTCTCAAAGTCAATCCAGTATGGATCAGTAGTTTTGAAAACAGAAGTTGGCTCGAGAAGCCATACATCAGAAGCATTAATCTTTCAAAAGCTCATGCTTTTTTCCTCAGATAGAGATGGTCAGATAAACCTCAGTTCATATGGTGAATATGGCATTTCCTATAAATGTGTTGTATTCACATAGTTAATCTTACTGTGCTTCAGTTTTATCAGAGAAGTAGAAATTATAACTCCCACCTCATGTATTTGTTGCTGCAATAAAAGGGTCATTCAAATGCCTAAATCCACCTGTTGCGTACCAAGCATTTGCCATCAAGAGTGTAATTTAATCCTCCCAACGTTTTTCCTATTTTCTTCTCTTGAGATATTTTGAAGGCAAATTTAGACACTCATACTATAATGGCCTATGGTTTCATTAGAATTCCCTATTAAGTATGTACACTAAAAGTTTTAGTCCAATCTTCATCATCATCATTAAAAACAATTTACCCTACTGAAGCATCCCCCATATACCAAGCTAGTTTTAATTAAGGTATGTAGGCGACTCTCAGAATCATATGTGCAAGTCAGGAATCCAGGATTAGTTGTCATCAACTAATGCAAACATTGTTCCAACAAGCTGAAAGATTCTGTTAGCAACCATATATATATATATATATTTTTTTTTTTTTTTTTTTTTTTGCAGTACCGGGGATTGAACCCAGGGGCGTTCTTCCTCCGCGCTACACCCCCGGCCCTATTTTTTATACTTTATTTTGAAACCGGGTCTCACGAAGTTGCGGAGGGCCTCACTAGGTAGAGAGAAAGAGACAGGGAGAGAGAGAGAGAGAGCTGAGGCTGGCCGCAAACCGGGATCCTCTGGTCTCCACCTTCCAAAGTACTGGGATTACAAGCGTGCGCCACCACGCCC